>VUQI01005907.1:7356-18498 GCA_015106735.1 Paratilapia polleni
GTAATTGTGTGTCTCTGTGTGCGCCCTGGAGTGTGTCTGTGTGTGTGTGTGTGTGTGTGTGTGTGTGTGCAATAGTGTGTGAGCTGATGCTGATGGTCTACAAAAGAAGGAAGAATCATGGAGGGATCACATCAAATCAGCAGCTGAAAAGCTCAGGAAAAAAAACTGTCCAGCATGCTACTAAATGGCAATTTCTGGAGCTTCAGTAAGCAGACTGTGTGTGTCACTGTGTGTTTGTCCTGCGTTCAGGAAAATCACACGATGACTGATTCCAAATAAGTGATCTATAATCGAAATGTGAGAGTACTGCAAGTATCCACACAGTTGCGTGCAGCATGTCATCTTGGAGGTTGTGTGTGTGTCTATGTGACAATTCTTACCAAATCTTACCAATTAATCCATTACCACAGTTCATATTTCACTACACTTCTAAAGTGCATTATTTTTAATTCAACTTTTTAAAAAAAAATGAAAGAAAAAGCAACTCCTGGCTTTGTAGAAGCAGACACCAGATAAATTTGGGCAGTGTTGTACTGGCTGAAGCAGATGAATCCGTTAGCAGAACAACATGGCCAGCTATCATAGTGATTCAGCTGATTGCTGAAATCATTTGTCAGTGAAAAACACTGACTATTGTCTGATTTCAGCTACTTTTGAAAAGAAACTTTGTTGGTTTTGTCTATTGTGTCAATATCTGTAGACTTCATTGGTTACAATGACCTCATATCAACTGATTAATCATAGAATCATATTATTTAGACTTTATAATAACAGATAGTTTTTTTTATTAGTACAATAATTGATTAACTTATTGAATATAAACATGGACTGTAAGAATGCAGGGTAAACTGAGCTTCATGTTTTATGTTGTAAGCAGTGATGTCAGAGTGTTATACAGTACTGTGAAAAAGTCTTGAGTCCCCTCATTTCTTTATATTTTGGTAAGAAAATTGGAAATAGGTGCAGCAATTTATTGAAACATGTGCAATCTAACATGGAAATACAGTATATAATATAGTGTATAAGTTTAAAAAAAGGTCAGTATTTGGAATGACCACCTTTCTTCAACACAGCCTGAACTCTCTTAGTTAAGCTTTCTTGTATTTTCTTTAAGTAGTGTTCAGTGTTCTCTGTTAGATGATCCCACACTGCTTTGGTAATGTTGAGGTCCAGGCTCTGGGGAGGCCAGTCCATGACCAGGTATGCTTTTACTGCATTGGCAGTGTGAATGGGATCATTGTCACTGCCAGTCGGATGCTTTCCAGATGGTATTGCATGATGGCTCAAACTCTGATGGTTCTTTTCTGCGTTCATAATTCCATCAGTTTTGACAAGATCTCCAACACCACTGACTGAAATGCAGCCCCAAACCATGACAGAGCCTCCTCCATGTTTTACAGATAGCTGTAGACACTCACTGTTGTTCTTCTCTCCTGATCTCCTCCTTACATATTGGCGATGATTTGAACCAAAAATTCCAAATTTGGGTTCAGCACTCCATAATACTTGTTGCCACTGATTTTCAGTCCAGTTCTTGTGTAATTTGGCATACCTCAGCCTTTTCTCACTGTTTCCCTTCCTTAAGAATGACTTTGCTGGAGTTTTTCCTATTTCTTAAGGACGTGACTTTCAGATACTGTTCATCTGCTGTAGATAGGCCTGTAGGCCTGCCACTTCTTCTTTTGTCCTCCACTTGTTCAGTTTCCTCAAATTTATTAAGGACACATCATGCTGAGATATTCCAAGTTTTCAGCTAATAGCTCCTTGGGAATCAAAAATAATACTTTTTAATGTCTGTCAAACTGTGTCATCTTTGGCACTTTATGTAGATTAACTAAAGAAATGGGAACAAATTATGTGTTTTTGCGACAGGCTACAAGCAACAAACTGCCCAAAGATACAATTTAAAACTGGTTCTTTGATAAGTTGTCTGTTATATGTAGACAAAGCACTGGTTCATCTCTTGAGTTAGAGGGTGTTTCATAATTGAATGATTCATAGGTCAGTGTTATAAGTGGCTTACCAAAAGAACCCAAACAATCAAACAAACAAAAGAAATTCCTCTGAAAATGGTCAGGGAGAAGGAATGGACTGAAAATGAGTGAAAAAGCAGCCAGTGTCCAAAGAAAACCTTTGAAAGACCTTCAGAAAGCCTGGAGAACTACTGGTCAAGACCACTTTAAAAATTTACAAGAATGTCTGGCTGGAAGCAAAATATAATAAAACAAGGGGTGGCTCAGATTTTTGCACAGTACTGTATGGCTTCAGGTGTGTGACACAGAGATGGATTCCACTCATAGAATAAATTGTTCCAGTTTATGTTAGCATGCAACAGTGCTGGGTGGGGGACACACCCTGACTCTGAATGTAATTCACTTCAGTAACATTATTATAAATATTCCTGCCAAGATGGTTTATTAAATCAAACACACACTCACCCTGGGAGGGTAGTATAGAGTTATGGGTGAACACAGAAGAAGTGTCCTCCTCTTTATGTTTCCCACCATATTAGATGACTGTCAGCTGGAAGATTTCCAGCAAATACTAAACCTGGAAATCCACTAGTTGGCTCATCATTGCAGACAATGACACACTGGGTTTAAAAAAAGAAGAGTTTAAGATTTAGTCAACGATAGAAAATGCTGAATAAGGCTCTCATAAGTTGCAGGGTTTTGTCTTTCTGAGAAGTCAGAAATGAATCAAGCAGAACATTCAACCACTAAACTAATGTTTCTGTTCAGGAATGCAAGTAAATAACTGTAATTTGGCATCTTAATAAAAAAAATAATAATGTGCTTCAATATTTTTTTCAGCTTTTTACTAAAACTGTAAATTTGAAAATTAATGGATAACAATAATTGTATTTTAGCATTAAAATATCATTTTGATTAAAGAGCTTCCGCATACTGGTGGATTAACCATTACAGGAACATAAAAAATTATTTTAGTAATTACCAATACTGTTAATTTATGGCAGCTGTGGCATAAACCTTACACTGGCTGGTGGTCTAATAAATTTGTTAAGCACTGTGTTATATCTATATCTTATCTATATTTATTTATCTATCTATCTATCTCTCTCTCTCTCTCTCTATATATATATATATATATATATATATATATATATATACACACACATACAAGCCTGCCTCAACTTCAGTTCATTAGTATAATATCAATTCTTCCATATTAGTCTCTAATGATATTTGTACAATTGTACAAATATCAAATGATATTTGTACAATTGCCAATCCAAGTAAAGATTTATTTCAGATTTATTTCTCTATAAAAATGCTATATACACTTTTTATATGAACAATTTCTAATTAGTAAACAATTGTCAATAAAATAAATACAATGTAACGAGACAAAATAGCTCAACAAGGAAAAAAAAAATTATACCAAAGGAGGATGAAAATACAAAAAAGAAAAAAGTGAAATGAAGTTTCTTTATCTGTCCTAGTGGCAGTGGAGCTGAAACAGCTGTTAGAGAAAGTGCTCCACTGCATGTCCAATAAGTGCTGTAGAGGGTGCCCAGGATTAGTCATTTATTATCTATAGCCATTCACCATAGCCCCCATAGCCATGGAGGACACCACTGTACAATGCAACATACGTGATTTGTTGCAAAGACGTCTAGTTACGAACTGCAACTAAAAATTTTTATTGGTAATCAATAGTGTAAAGCAATGCTTTGTTTGGACAGGTCTTGAAATGAATTTACACTTATATAAACAGAAAGTATTTTAGCAGGATTTTGTGAGTAGTTTTTGATACTTTAGATTTTTGCATGAAAATTGACAAATTGAATATTAGAATAGCTACTGATTAATTCCCTATTCCCCCTAACTGAATTATTTTGTCAGTCCTAAATCCTTATATTGAGATAACACAGCCCACTGTGTTCTGAAGGGTAAGTGGTCACAGGGAGGGTCAGAAGTGCTTTTAAAGCAATGCCACATCTTTTTCATGATTTCAGTATTTTCTTGTTTATCTTTTTGTATGTAGTTATTTACTGGCTGGTTTCTCGAACAGCTTGGGAAGAATCGAAACAAATAACTTTTCAACGTTGTGTGTGTGCAGTAAGACTTAAAACTTCCTGCAAGATTTCTCCAAGACCCTCATTCAGCTGTTACTGTTTAAGCTACAGGAATGTTCATACAAATGGGAAAACAAGAAGTGAATGTCTGAGTTGGGCTTAGGTATGCCCTAGTTTATTGGTTGCCTGCTTTGTTGTCATCCTTGAGGTAGAGGACAAGTTCTTTTGAGAGCAATAAAAAAACAAAATTGCATCTCTGTGTCTGTACAGCTGTGAGAGGGAGGAATGGAGGGATTTCTGTCATGTAGCTGATCACCTTTTAGAGCAGCAAAGATGAAATCAGAGATGGCTCTGTTCCACTTCATTTCTAAAACCAATTCTACTTAATTGAGTAACTGCCGACGCTGATACCTATCTGATATTATACTGAGCTGCTAATAAGCTGATCATACATCACTGTGTGTCTGTCTCCTAAATTGAAATTGAAATCAGCCTTTAAATTGGCATGCTTCTGACATCTCCTTTGCAGCCCTAATGGATTCCCTCTAGTGGAGCACTGCTTCTTGCAGGGCTGGATTCAGTTTCTCCACAGTGCTGTCAGACTTGGTAATGCCACAGGACATGCGAGCCTCATGCTGACTTGGTGTTTCTTGGATGCAGCTTTGTCAGATTTTTTTTGCTTTTTAACTGTTTGTGATATTGACATGTGCATGACTGAGTCACAAGCTCTAAAAACTCTTTTGCATTCTGCTGTTTTGTTTTTTCTTTTGTTTAGTATATTAAGTATACTGTGCAATATGGTAAAAAGAAATACACCCTCTCTGAATTCTAAGGTTTTTACAGACATAATAAAAATAATCTGGTTATTACCAGGTCTTAAAATTAGGTCAATACAACCTCAGATGAACAAGAACACATAACATATTACACAGTGCCATTATTTATTTAACAAAAATTAAACCGAAATGAAGAAGCAGTTTGTGAAAAAATAAATATACCCTTACTGCTTCCAAAGAAATCAAGAGGGTAAGTAGCAGCCAGTTGATGCTAATCAAAAGCACTTGATTAATTGATCATCAGCAAGTTTGCTGGTCTGGAGCATTCAGTTGTAACAATGCCAAGGAGGAAAGACCTCAGCGATGAGATGAGGGCTAGAATTCCTCACAGCAGTGTGAGAGACTGATAGTCATACAGAAAACAATTACTTCATGGTACTTCACGTTATTGCTGCTAAAGGTGGTTCTACATGCTTTTGAATCATGGGGTGAACTTTTCACACACTGCTTCTGCATTTTGACTTAGTTTTTGTTAAATAAGTAATGACACAGTGTAATGTCATGTTGTTGTTCATCATCAGGTTGTATTTACCTAATTTTAAGACCTGGTAAGGACTAGATCATTTGTATTTCTTTTTGCCATAACTGTATATTGTACCAGATACAGCTAAAAGTTAATTTTCATCTGTAGGCCCCCTGGAGTACAGATACAGTCAGCTCCATAATTTCTTGAACAAAGATACAATTTTTGTAGCTTTGTCTCAGTACACCCCCACAGTGGATCTGAAATCAAACAACCAACATGTGATTGAAGTGCAGACTTTTTCAGAGGTCAAAATGAACTGGACAGTTGACTGACAGGAAGTTTAATGGCCAAATGAGGCCTGTTGAATGGTTATTTCATGACAAAGGAAGCAGACATAATATTAAGTGTTGAATTTGTATTTTATAGCTTTTCACTGTAATTTTAAATGCGAGGCCCAAAGAGATGTCAGTGCAAGTGAGGGAGGCCATCATTACGCTGAAAAGAGAGAGACAGCAAAAACTTTAGGAGTTTCCAGATCAACAAGGTGGTTCATTCTTAAAAAGAAAGAACACACTGGCAGCTCAGAAACAGCAAAAGGCCTGAAAGACCACAGAAGTCAACTAAATTGGATGATGACAGAATTATTTCCATGGTTAACAAAAACAACTTCAGAACATCTAACCAAGTCAAGAACACTCTCGAGAAGGTAGGCGTATCATTGTCAAAGTCTACAATCAAGAGACGTCTTCATGAACGGAAATACAAAGAGTTTACAACAAGGTGCAAACCACTGGTTACACTCAAGAACAAGAAAGCCAGATTAGACTTTGCCAGAAAACATCTAAAAGAACCAGCACAGTTCTGGAAAAAAAAAACAACCTTTGGATATGAAACCAAGATTAACTTCTACCAGAAAGATGGGAAGAGAAAAGTATGGAGAAGGAGAGAAACAGCTCATGAAACACATTATCTGTCAAACATGGTGGAGGTAATGTTATGGCATGGACATGTATGGCTGCCAGTGGAACTGGGTGACTAGTGTTTATTGATCATGTGACTGCTGATAGAAGTAGCAGGATGAAGTCTGAAGTGTACAGGGCTATACTCTGCTCAGATTCAGCCAAATGCTCCAAAACTGATCAGATGGTGCTTCACAGTGCAAATGACCCAAAGCATACTGCAAAAGCAACTCAAGGCAAAGAAATGGGATATTCTTCAATGTACAAGTTAATAACCTGATCTCAACCCAACAGAGCATGCTTTTCAGTTATTAAATACAAAAATGGATGCAGAGAGACCCACAAACATGCAGCAACTGAAGGCTGCTGCACTAATGGCCTAAAAGAGCATCTCAAGAGAGGAAACATAGCATTTGATGATGTCAATGGGTTCCATACTTCAGGCAGTCATTGACTGCAAAGGATTGTCATCCAAGTATTAAAAACAATCCTTGTATTTAGAATTAAACTCTGCCTCTCTCTCATAGTGTATCTTTTGTCCTATCTCCCTCTGCTCTCTTCTGTTTCCCCTCACCCCCAACTGGTCGCAGCAGATGGCTGCCCCTCCCTGAGCCTGGTTCTGCTGGAGGTTTCTTGCTGTTAAAAGGGAGTTTTTCCTTCCTGCTGTCACCAAGTCCTTGCTCATAGGGGGTTGTCTGATTGTTGGGGATTTCTCTCTAAAATTGCAGGGTCTTTACCCCACAATATAAAGCACCTTGAGGTGACTAATATTGCATTGAATTTAATTGATTTGAATTGAATTAATCCTAAATCTCTGAAAATCATAATGATGACACTAAGGGGTACCCATTATGGTCATTTACAGCTCCACAGTTTTATTCTTGGAATCAGCTGGAGTAGATTTGCATGGTTCCCAATTAAGAAAACCCTTATTTACAGTCAGGTCCATAATTTTTTGGACAATGGCACTTTTTTGTAATTTTGCCTCTGTACACCACCACAGTGGATTTTAAATCAGACAATCAAGATTTGATTGAAGTGCAGACTTTCAGCTAATTAAAGGGGTTCAATGAAAGTATTGTAATAACGATTTAGGAACTGTAGCTATTTTTATACACAGTCCCCCATTTTCAGAAGCTCAGACTCATGGCCAAGTGAGGCTTATTCCCTTGTTATTTTTTGACAAAGTAAGCAGATAAAAGATCTGGAGTAGATTCCAAGTGTTGAACTTGCATTTGGTAGCTATTCACTGAAACTAGTGAAGGGGGCCATCATTGGGTTGAAAAACCAAAATAAACCTATCAGAGAGATAGTAAAAACAAATCGACAATCTGGTACATATAAAAGAAGGAACACACTGGCCAGCTCAGCCTGGAAGTCCAGAGTGGATGAATTCTTTCCTTGGTAAAGAAAAATGCCTTCCCAACACTCTCAAGGAGGCAGGCATAGCATCATCAAAGTCTACAATCAAGAGACGCCTTTATGAATAAAAACACAGAGGGTTTACAACAAGGTGCACACCACGTGTTACACTCAAGAACAGGAAGATCAGATTAGAAAAAAAAGTGCCAACCTGCCTACAGCTTGTTGCAGTTGCTCCTGCTATTTTTTTCCTAATTATTATTTTTTCTCTATTCCTTTAATTTTTTCCCCTATTCTTTTAACTTTTTTAAGTTTTGCCCTGTCAAACATGTTGGTTGAGAATTTTTCTTCGCTGTGGGAATATGGTTTTCATTGGGACACTGGACCAAAGCACAAAACCTTTGTGCCGAGTGTACTTCAGAGAACAGCTAATTGCCCTGAAGCCAACCAGTCTGTCGGCCAGAACAACAATTTTCCAGCTGAGATTTGGAGAAAAAAAACACAGAGGATGCAGAGGTATACAGAAAAAGAGGAAGAAGAGAGATGGGGTGAGACAGCAGAGGGTTTTGGAGAAAAGGACCTATAAGCTGCATCTCCCCTCTCTCATCATGCATATGAACATATGGTCTCTGGTGAATAAGATGGAGGAGCTGACAGTGCTGGCCTGAAGTCAGAGGAAGTAACGGGAGTGTAGTTTCATGTGCTTCATGGAGACATGGCTGCACCACGATATTCCCAACAACAACATGTCCATTGAGTGTCTTCATTCTGTTTGGGCTGACAGGGACTGCACCGTTAGCGGTAAGAGGAAAGGAGAGGGGCTTGCTGTTCTTGTCAACAACTGCTGGTATAACCCTGCTCATATTAACATCATACAGCATATTTGTTGCCCGGACATTGTGTGGTGTTGGACTCCACTATATGGACGGGGCGGCTGTGGCTCAGGAGGTAGAGCGAGTCGCCTACTAAGCGGAAGGTCAGTGGTTCGATTCCTGGCTCCCCTAGTCTGCATGCCGAAGTATCCTTGGGCAAGATACTGAACCCCACATTGCTCCCGATGCGTTCATCGGAGTGTGAGTGTCTGTGTGAATGTTAGAAAGCACTTAAGTATAGATAAAAGTGCTGTATGAATGTATGTGTGACTGGGTGAATGTGGCATGTAGTTAAAGCGCTTTGAGTACACAGAATCTGAGTAGAAAAGCGCTATATAAGTACCAGTCCATTTACCATTATATTATTTATGCCATCATAGTTGCTGCTTATGTTACTGTTTATGTTCCTCCCTGTTCATTGATATCTCAGGGGACTTTAACCACATCACCTTAAATACTACATTGAAAGTGAGTTGTCCTACCAGAGAGGAGACAACAATAGATCTGCTGTATGCAAACATTAAGGACACATACAGCTCCTCCCCCCACTTGGTAGGTCAGATCACAACCTGGTTCATCTCACTCCCTACTATGTCCCTCTAGTCAAGAGGCGGCAGCCTGTGACCACGAGGACAGTGAGGAGATGATCAGAAGAGGCTTTTGTGGCACTGCAGGGCTGTTTTGAGGTGACTGACTGGCAAGCACTCTGTGAGCTGCAGAGAGAGGACATTGATGGGTTCACTGAATTAATCACAGACTACATAAATTTCTGCACTGACTCCATCATTCCAACAGAGACTGTGAAGTGTTCTCCAAACAACAAGCTGTGGGTAACAAAGGACATCAAAGCACTCCTCAATAGGAAGAAGAGGGCCTTCAAAGCTGGCAATAGAGAGGAGGTGTGAACAAATCAAGGGGAATTGAAGACATCAATCAAGGAGGAAAAATAACCAACAACCAACAGCAGAAGAGTTGAAAGCAGTGTGGGCTGGGCCAATGAATTAAATCTGTTCTTTAACAGATTTGACTCTGTGGGTGAAGCTCACACCCCATTGACCTTCCTGTCATAATCCTGCAACCGCCAGCCACCCTTTCCACTCTCCCTCCCCCTCCTCACAATCCCTCAGCCTCCTGTGAAAACCCCTTTCACACGTCCTGCCCTGACTCCCAGACTCATGGCACTCTCCATACTCTCCACCTGGACACCTCCACTCCTCCCTTAGCAGTCACCTTCACCGCTGACCAGATCTAGGGACAGCTGAAACTCTACTCAGGCAAGTCCATGGGCCCTTGATGGTGTGAGCCCCAGGGTCCTCAAAGATTGTGTCCCCCAGCTTTGTGGAGTGATCCATCACTTCTTCAGGATGAGTCTAAATCTGCAAAGGGTTCCCGTGCGGTGGAAGAGGTCATGCCTCATGCCGGTGCAGAAGATGTCATGTCCCAGTGGCCCTAATGGCTACAGACCAGTGGCACTGACATCACACATCACGAAGACCTGGATAGTTGATTATCTGACTGGATGACCACAGTGTGTGCACTTGTATCATTGTGGCACCAGACAGTGTAGTCAGCAACACTGGAGCCCTGCAGGGGACTGTCCTCTTTCCCTTTCTCTTCACTCTCTACACCACAGACTTGAGCTACTGCACAGAGACCTGCCACCTTCAGAAGTTTTCTGAAAACTCTGCAGTATTGGGATATATCAGAGAGGGTTATGAGGAAGAGTACAAGGGTGGGCAACTTTGTTATGTGCTGTGGGGAGAACCATCTGCAGGTTAATGAGGCAAAGACTAAAGAACTGCTTGTGGACATGAGGAGGATTAGAACACCAGTGAGAACTGTTTCTATCCATGGGGTCCGTGTGGAGACAGTGAAGGATTACAAATACCTTGGTGTTCGCATTGACAATAAACTGGACTTCACTAAAAACATAGAAACCCTCGAAAAGAAGGGCCAAAGCCATCTCTATTTTCTGAGATGACTGAGGTCCTTTAATATCTATTAGACGATGCTCAGGATGTTTCATGAATCTGTGGTGGCCAGTACCATCATCTATGCTGCGGTGTGCTGGGGTAGCAGACTGAGGGTATTGCATACCAACAGACTCAACAAACTGATCCGCAAGGCCAGTAATATTGTGGGTGTGGAGCTTGACTCTCTCAAGGTGGTGTCAGGAAGGAAGATGCTGTCCAAGTTACAGACAATATTGGACAATCCTTCAATCAATTCAATTCAATTTAATTCAATTGTATTTATATAGCGCCAAATCACAACAACAGTCACCTCAAGGCACTTTATATTTTAGGGTAAAGACCCTACAATATTAGACAGAAAACCCCAACAGTCAGACGGCCCCCTATGAGCAAGCACTTGGCAGCAGTGGGAAGGAAAAACTCCCTTTTAACGGGAAGAAACCACTGGTAGAACCACGCTCACGGAGGGGCAGCAATCTGCCACGACCGGTTGGGGATGAGGGGAAACAGAAGAGAGCAGAGGGAGAAAGGACAAAAAGGCACACCTATGGGAGAGAGACAGAGTTAATAATAGCTAATGATTAAATGCAAGTGGTGTATAAACACATGGAGAGTGAAGAAGAGGAAGTGCTCAG
>VUQI01005909.1:3322-14208 GCA_015106735.1 Paratilapia polleni
ATTGTGTTAAAATTTAAAAAAAAAAAAAAAAGGCTAAATAAATTATTATTGTTATTGTTTTATACTTCTGAACAGAAGTATAAAACAAAGGAAGAAGTTAGACTACTTACAGCAGACATGCTTTGGTTAAAAAAGTGATTGTGTGTTGCTGCCTCTCTCTGCTCTGACTGGGAATATTTCAATTCATGATGAAAAAAAAATAAGCCAAAAAACTACACCACACTAGATTTGATGAAATTTTAATGATCTCTATGAAGAAATGAATAATTCACCCATTGTCACACTGGAGGAGCTTTCAGTTCTTAAAGCTGCTCATCAATAATCTGCCTCTAATTTTCTTGGAGCAGTTATCCGGAAGGAGGGGAAGGCTATCTCTGTGCTTCAGTGCGCAGTGGACCCAGAGGAATGGACCCACTAACAGAGATCTGTTTATACTGCCTCACCTCAATCTGAGTGCATACCTTCTAACTAATGTCAGCCATGTTTAACAACCACCTGCCTTATCTCATACATACACGGACATAAGGCAGCAGCAGCAAAATCAATCAACCAGAGAACTTGTGTCAGTTGCCACAGAAAAGTGAAAATAAGACATTTAGAAAACAGTCTAAGTTCGGATAGGATACCACCAAGTAAATTTAGAGGTTTGGGTTGCTGGAGAATATTTCAGCTGCTCTCACTACAGATGCAAATCTACTAGTCTGTGTTTCTTCCATCCACCCCAGCTGCTTCCCTACAAGTCACTTTTGTTGTGCAGTTTACAAATGTAACACTTGGTCCACTTAAAAAAAAATCTACAGTTATAATCACAACTTTATCTGGAAAATAAACTAGTTGCATCAGGAGATGATGAAGGCTGAGGTCAGTACTCTGACTGACCCCCTGAAAGAGTTATAAGAGTTATAATTTTATGATCAGTCAAAAAACAAAAAAACAAAACAAAAAAGAAACAAAAAACAAAAACTGAACTTACATGATGGTAAACTCAAAATCAGAAGGTATTTTTATATGCACATGTCACATACTGACTGCTTGAAAAAGCTGTCTGGATGACTGGATTTTATATAACAGAAATAAGCTGTCATTTCAATGTTGAAGCAAAGCTGTCAACATGTTGTCACCATATTGTTTGGCTATGGCTGAATGAGGTATTTACAGTAAATCACTGTGTGTTCCTGTGCTGTGAAGAGAGGTGTTCGGCACCAGGCTTATCGGAATCTGTACCCAACATTGTTCACTGCATTCAAAAATGGCCCAGACATGCCACTGGCAGTCATGGATGGGGCTGCAGTGACAAAATGTTTTCTAGTTTAAAAACTGATATGTCCAGGTTTCGAAGTGTTACTGTTTTATCTGGAAGGGGGGAAAAAAGTGACCAATTTTTAGAGGCGTATGACAAATGGATTTGGTAGATAAAATGAGAAACACAGAAAGAGGATCATGTACTGTCGCCCTTGATGCCTGTAGCAGATTATAAGTGCTGTAAGTACTCCTCTAGATTTTAGATGTTTAAGTATTGATTGTTTTCATATTGATATTTAATTGAGCTCTTCAGAAATAAGTCTAAAACACACAGGCAGGTGGTAGTCAGAGGATAACAGGAAGTAAGGGGACATTTTTAGCACCAAAATAGGATGTTAACCATGTGACCCATGTCCCCAGCACTCTTTTACATTCATTATCACACTACATGTCAAACACAGCCAGAAGCAGCAGCGAAGAAGCCATTAAGCCTTATCTATTATTGAACAGTCAAAGACCTTGTAATGGCTGGAAAATCGCTGACACAGAGATTCTTTCATAGTCGTATAATTTAACGTCTGTCGCTGCTTCAAAAAATAAAAAATAAACCCACGCACTCACGCTAACAGACACACAGATGTGCATACAGTCCCAAAGCAGAGTTTTTTCATAAGATCTATTTCATGTTGTTAAAGCAGTCAGCGGTCTGGCTTAACCTCTTCTCCCTGTTGCTCTGTGTTGTGTCTCATTATTAGAGGTGATGGACCACATATCAGCTCAGTCTGCACACTCTTTATATGTCTCTTTTATGCGCTGAAGTAGTGATACATCATTTCATGCAGAGACACTGAGAAGACAGAGATGGGTGGCCTTTTGCAAATAACTACAGAGGTTGCGATGTAAGTCCACTATCTACTCCAGTACTTGTCTGAGAGGTTCTCTGCAATGTGTAATGTGACCACCTAGAGAAAACTGTCTCAGGCCTCGATCACCAGCATTATACTTTGTGACCATTTAGGCTGACAGGCAGTGGCACTTTGAGAGGAGCAGCTGAACATTCACGGTACAGATGATGTGTGGTGAATAACAAAAGACCTTTGCAATAGCACCTCTAAGTTAAAAAGGTCAGCAGTAGCATTAATTTCTACTGTGTTTTGCAGCACAAACTATTATTCCTTACAAGTACATGTAAAGCGTACTTTTTAATCTACTCATATTTTCCCTTGCAGAGACAGTTTTGTGGTCTGTCACAAGAAGACAGCCTCACCATTTACTTACTGAGCCTTAGGTCAAAATTATATGATCTTTAATCAATGGATTGTTTGTCTGCACGTAACAGAACTGTAAACATTAGAGCTCACTCATTTGGGGAAAATCTGCCTGATTTTACACTGAGACAGAATGACCCCAAAGTAGACATAGATGGCAGAAGTAGTTCAACAGGTTTATTATAATAAAGGGAATAGTCCAAAGTCCACAGGTAAGTAAATCTGGCAGGGTGACTAATCAAAAGTCCAGTCTAATCCCAGCAGGTACGCTGCAGAGTGGGCAGGCAGGTCAGTTTGGAGCGTTTCAAGAAACTGAGTCTTAGTCCCGTTACTGATTCACAGGGAGACAGGTAGGGATCTGAGATTTCCCGACAGAGTCCAATTCTCTCTGAGGGAAGCCAGACAGCAGCAATCACACACACACACACCGGGAGATTCCTGGGGGAAGCAGACGAGACGAAAGGTAACTACACTAATACAGACGTTTGAAAGAGATTAAATCCTCAGAAACCTGACGTTACCACTTTGACAGCTGAAAAAATCTGGCAAAGGTGGAGAAGAAAGGCCCGTGCTTAAGCATTGCAGGTAAGTGGGATGATGAGAAGCAGGTGTGTAGTGTGATCACTGCTCTGGCTGGTGGCCACGCCCCCGGAGCCATCAGAGCGAGAGGGAGTGAGAGAGAAAGAGAAGCAAAAACTACCTCAGAGATATGAGAACCAGGAAGAAAATCTGCTCAAAAAGTGTGGAAAAAAAATATAAAATACTGATTTTCTACTGCAGAAGCTCATTTTAGACAATTAAAAAGCCCAGAACAACTTCTAAATAGACCTTGTGATGAGATTGTTTTCTCCACTGCTATTTCCAGGGTCAAGAATAATACTTAAACCTCAAGATGATTCCAATTTAATATGGTGAAACAAATATGTTTTCACCATTTTATGATAATTTTTATGTTGTTAAGGTTTGTGATTCCAACACTTCAACAGTTATGAGGTATGATCAAAAAAGTATCACCACTCCATCCATAAAATCCAACAACCTTACCTTATTTAAAAGTGTCCCATCTCCCTTACTGTACCTCAAAGGGGAATATGAACCAAATATAAAAATCAAGTAAGAGGTTTGCTTTTTTATCTGTGTAATTGTGGAAGTTTTTGTTTCCATCTCATATTTGTGCCTTGTGAAAAGCTAGAGTTTTTCTGCCAGTGATAGTTTTTTTTTTTTTTTTATGGACTTGACTAAATGTTTAAGATAAGTGAGCTGGCAGTGAGTAATTTTAGTTATCCCTATACTAATTTAATTTAAAATGAGGGTGTTACTGTTGTTTTTACTGGACTGAATGTTTAACTTGTTGAGCAAATTAGTCTGCCTTATTAAATTCACAAGTTGTTAGTTTAAGTTTGAGAGCAGCCTTGGTGTACGTTACAAAGAAGAAGATGAGGCCCATCCTTGGAGTTAAGTAATCAGCTTAAATGAAGTGATAGCACCTCGGGTCTCCTGTGTAACTAATGAAAAGGCAATGCTGAAAGTGCTGTGAAATGCCTGCGAACAGAGCCCAAATGGTATAAGGTGAGAGCTAATCAGGCCCTTTCTATGCCCTGACAACCCTGTATGACTCCAACAATTACAATGCTGAGGATTAGTGCGTTGCGCAGAAACACACAATATGTCAAGCTGCAACCATTAAATGATGGTTCCTCTTCGTTGCCTCTGCCAAAAATCACTTGGTGCATTTGCATGCAAATGCAAGTTATGCTCCCAGCATAATTTTCATCTGTGGGTGACTGGTTATATTTGATATAGCGGTGGAAGAATTTACATCATTTGTTCGAGAGTGTAAAGCTGTGCACTAACACAGACTATCCACATTGCAAACCTGTTTACTAATCTGTAACAAGCAAAATTCTTTTGGTTTGCATGTTTAAATAAACAAATTAATTAGATAATTAATAGTGAGTGATTGATTTTTCCTGTTGAATGTTTAGTTGACTATTGGTAGATGGAAATTATTTCTTTTGCTCTTAAGTGATGGTTGCTTTTACATTATTTGGGAATATATGCTCCATTTTACTAAGAATTACATAAGAAACTTAGAACTTTAATCTCTTAGCACCAACAAATAGATAAATCTTTACAGACCCTGGCTGGCAGATTTTATTACAGTTGTATTGCACCAGGCTATATGTTTCTTACTGCTTATGGTATTTTCATTTATAATGTATAGGCATGAAAGTTGTATAAACCCTCTAATCTATGTTGCATTCTCAAAAAGCACATTTAGTACAGTGTAACGCTATTGTAGTGTAGTCAAATGATACTTTAACACACAGTTAGAACTGCAGTCTGGCATGGATTTACTGCACTAGATTTAAATTAAATTCCCAGAAAAGGTACAGTATGCCTACACAAACAGTCATTCTGAACAGTCTGTTACGTTGACTCTTTAAGACAAAGCCACCATAATTTTTAGTCTCAGTCATTAATGAGATGACTCCCAGATCAATTCTTATTGACTAAAGGCCTCCATTATTGGCTTGTAAGACATCACTGTTGTACCATTATCACTTAATTATATTGAAGTCAGAATACTGCTGGTTTTTCTCCCTCTCTAGTACAGTGCAAAATAAGATGAGCCAAGGTAGTAATCATCCTTTCTAATGAATGTGGCCTGAGGTGTTACTGCCTTCACTCTTGCATTCGAATGACAGTGATTTCTTTGTTTAAGATTATTGCTTAATGATGAGTGAAAGGAATGATACACATACTGTATTTGCACTCATCTTCTTGCAGATCTGACTCCAAACTCCAAGCTGACTGAGCCTGAAAAAGCCTCACTGACCTGATTACTCCACCTCATATGTTCAGCCCTTGCGAGATATTGCTATTCACATCCAGTCATGTGTCACAGGAATCTATGGAGTCTTGTGAAAAACTAAGTACACTCAATGTTTGAGTAGCTTGTAGAACCACCTTTAGCAGCAGTAACTTGAAGTAAGTGTTTTCTGTATGACTTTATCAGTCTCTCACATCCTTGTGGAGGAATTTTGGCCCACTCTTCTTTACAAAATTGCTTCAGTTCATTGAGGTTTGTGGGCATTTGGTTATGCACAGCTCTCTTAAGGTCCCAGCACAGCATTTTAGTCAGGCTGAGGTCTGGACTTTGACTGGGCCATTGCAATACCTGAATTATTTTCTTTTTCAGCCATTCTGTTGTAGATTTGCTGCTGTGCTTGGGATCATTGTCCTGTAGCATGACCCAGTCTGGGCCAAGATGGCCTCACATTTGACTCTAGAATACTTTGGTATACAGAGGAGGTGCCCAGGTCCTGTAGCAGCAAAACAAGCCCAGATCATCAGGCCTACACCACTGTGTTTGACAGTTGGTATAAAAAGTTTGTGCTGATATGCCGTGTTTTGTTTGGCACTATGCATTATGGCCAGACATCTCCACTTTGGTCTCGTCTATCCAAAGGACATTGTTCCAGAGGTCTTGTGGTTTGTTCAGATGCAGCTTTGCAAATTTAAGCCATGCTGCCATGTTCTTTTTTAGAGAGAAGAGGATTTCTCCTGCCCACCCTTCCAAACAAGCCATACTTGTTCAGTCTTTTTCTAATTGTGCTGTCATGAACTTTTACATGCTAACTGAGGCCTGTAGAGTCTGAGATGTACTTCTTGTTTTTTTGTTTTTTTTTACAGTTCCTCTGAGCATTGCATGGTCTGACATTGGGGTGAATTTGCTGGGATGTCCACTCCTCGGAAGGTTGTGGCATTGTGTTAACACACCTGAATGCTCCAGACCAGCAAACTGCCAAAGCTTCTGCTTTTATAGAGGTGCTCACACTTGCTGAGGATCAATTAATTAAGTGCATTTGATTAGCAGCACCTTACTGCTACTCACCCTCTTAATTCCTGTGGAAGCAATGAGGGCGTTCTTAGTTTTTTGCATAGAGTGCTATGAAAACAGTATCCATGTTTCATGGAATCCATGACAAAATAAGCTTTGTCTGTTGGCTCACATACTTTTTTTTCAATGATACCTACAGGTGTTAACATGAAATTTTCTACAGGTATTGAGTCGTTCCAGATGATGTATGATCCCCCGACTTTTCCTACACCACAATACCACAATGAGGAAGTGATTTTTACTAAAATGTCTAAAAGAAAAAAGAATTACAAAACAAATTGATTCACATATACTGTACAAGCACCTTTTAGAACAACATTAACTTTAATCCTCAGACTTCATCTTGATTTTTCCAGTACTGTGATTTATGACCAGATATCAAGAAAACTAAATCCATTCTCTTTATTGCCACTGTGCTTTGAATTACTGATTAGCAGTCAGCACAATACCATTGTCATGACCATGATGCTGTGCTAGTATCAGCATTTTGCTCAAAATACCATTGTACCTACTTACAGGCTTGCAGAGCTATAAGCATGGCTGTAGACTCTTAGGGCTGTACATTTTGTGTCGGCAGAAGGCACAGAACGCATTTGACAGTTGGTATTTTCCTGCAGTGTACTGAGGTTATCCAGTATGAGGAGAAGTGTGGAATAAGATGTACCACTGCCAGCCTACTAGTGCGCTGCATTCTTAATTTCTAGGGTTTGAAGCCAACCTACTCAAGCAGGTAGACAGTGCAGTGGACTTTTGTTCCATTATATTTTGGTCACTTTATCTTGGTGATGGTAAGCCACTGTTAAATTACACAAATCCCCTTTATCATGTGTTGTTGTTATCCTTTTATAGAACATTTTCTACCAGATGATGTGATTATGCAGACCCCCCAAAAATTATTAGGCATGTTCTGATTATAAACAAGGAATGTATAAACAAGTCCTAGCCAAAGTAAAGGCAGGTGCTGGGCCAAAAATTAACGATGGAAAAAGTAATTAGATGGCTTGCACTCTGCAGGAGCACCAGTACTCCAGTAATGGTCAAAATACACTGTGCTTCATCATCTTAAATCACATGATAGTACTATCTTAGGTCACATGAAAAGGATTTCTCAGAAAAGATAGCGTATATATTCTAAATAATTATACACATACAAAAATACAAATACAAATACAATACTCATATATACATAATTCTATAATAATTGGAGATACTAGTTTATTTATGTACAAGAAATACATTCTCTAAGTATAATAATCTGTTTGGGCCAATAATGTTTGTAACAGCCTGTAACCTAGACTGAAAGCATCATCTTTTCTCTGCTGTTTCTCTTACCAGCTATGTATCTGAAAGGAGCAGGCACTTTCAATTTGCAGTTTCCATTGGGGTAATGTTGTACACTGTCAAGCAGCAATTATACAAGGCTGTTCCCGTGGTTGATTTTTAAATTGTGTGCAACAATCTTTATACTGCTGCAAAATAACCAAAGAAACCGAGGACCTTATGTGGTCATTAGCTTGTGATTTTGATTAATTATTCAACACTTTCTTCTGTAAATCAACAGGTGTGTTGAATTATGACAACGTAAAAACAGCTTGGTCTCATGAGAAATCATAGAGCAATTAAAATTTCAGTTCCCACTTATTGCCCAATTTAGACTTAATGAAATAAAGAAAAACATTAAAAAAAAAAATGGACTGCATTTTTATAAATTCGGTTCCACTGTATGTATGTGGCATTACATGGTGGTGAAGAAAGGAGCTTTTGATTTGTAGTGTCCTATTGCACTACTAAATGACAGCAGAATCTTTAACATGCCCAAAATGCACTGAAAAGTGTATTACGGTTTTTAAGAAATATCATCATCTGCTACTGGCAGTATATTTGAGGTGCTGTATTCATATTTTGGAACTTGTCAAGGACTTTTCTTCTCTGCAGAAGACCCTTGTCAGGACTTCCAAATGGTCAGCTGCATCTTGTAGCATACCTGTACTGCATACCTGTAAATGTATTGTATTGAATTCCTTTGGACACTACCAAAGTTCACTACAGATGCATCCAGTGAGCCACAACAATAGCACAGTGTGTTTGTGTGAAGTGTGCACCCATATAGGCCCACATAGGCCACACCTCAGTCTAACATCAATGACAATCAGCACCTATAATGCATTTTTTCATGTATGATGTTAACATTTTGTTAAATAATATATTTCTAAAATATTGGTCGACATGTTTTAAGTTAAAATATAATCATCACTGTATTTCAACATAGCAGTGTCACAAGGTAAGTCCCTTATGTCCCAACTACGAAATTATGCACATACTGAATGCCTTTTGGTTGATGTCTGATCTGTCTGGAGGTCAGAGCCAGAAGATGGAAGGTGTAAGATGGAGGAAGAGGGTGCTCTCACCGTCAGAGATAAGACAGCCAAGAATGATGGGGCCAAATGGCAGAGGAAGAGAAAAGGCCAAATTATCTGATACAGCAGAGGCTTTGAATTCACCAGTAGGGAATAAACAAGATACTCTGCATGGAGGTCACCTTAACCTTTACCTTTTGTTGTCACAGTTTGAGGTGGCTGTTGCCTTTTGTGCAGTGATATTTTCATCATATGGAACATGATTGAGTCCTGCTCCAAGGTAAGAGAATTAAAAAAAATTATATAAGTTCATTTGAACACAACAGCACATGTAGAGATACAAGAAAAAGAAATCTGACATGTCAGTCATTTGACTTGTCAATAATAATAAAAAAAAACTCTTTCATTTTTCACCAAAGACCTTAAAATAATGAATGATCAAACGCAAACATGGACTGATTGTTCTTGATTTTGTCAGATGGTATTTGGTCGTGTGGATCCCTCAGCAGATTACCTTCTCTTCTCTCACTCCCTGTCATGGTGATGGTCCCAGTTGGTGTCTGACAGGCAATGTAGGCAGGCATTTGACCTCTGAGAATGTTCCTGTTATGTGTGAGCGTGAGCTGACAGCAGCTTAATGCCAGTGTTAAGGCCTTCCTGTGGAGGAAAGAGAGTTTGGAGGACTGCTATGGCCAGCTATCTATAGCAGGAGACTCATCAACTGTAACTAAAACCTCCACACAGCATTCCTGTCCAAACTAAATTTGTAAAAACCTGTCTCATTTCTTCCATTATAATCTGTGGTTTGTTTATATGTGCCTATCTTTTTCACATGTCATTCTGTGGCCTATCATCAATTTTTCTCTTTGGTCTGAAATTAATCTTAATTTTTTTTTTTTTTATAACTTGCTTTGTATTTACTTTAATAGATTTTCAGTGACATTATAGACAAACTAAACTCAAGCAACATGAATATCTGAACTGAAGGCAAAACGATCATTATAACACACATGAAAGAAACTGGATAAAAGAAAGACATTAATGTAGAAAATGTCTCTGAGCTTCTCTGCTCTGCCACCATTGCTGCACACTATGAGGAAATCGGCCAGAAAAATAAAATAGCATTAAATTAAAAGGAATGTTCACTTTGATGACTCAACTTTTCCATGTTGAGTCTTTTTTCTTCTTTTAGTTTAACACACAGCATAGCAAAGAGCCATAACTGCTACTTTTAATGTAGAAAAACAAACAACGCAAAAATACAAGTTGGAACTTACTTTCCCTTCCTCTATAAACATGTTTCATAACATTTCAGGCAGTAAAGTTCTCCTAATAATATAATATTGTAAAGAATTCTAAAGATTTAAATAATTATCTTGTGATTATCATGTACTACAGCCCATATTCAGTAACACAAAGCTAACTAAAGTGGAAATCTTCTTCTTCTTTCGGGAGCTCTCTTTAGTGGTCACCACAGCAGATCATCTGCCTCCATCTCACTTTATCCCTAGCATCCCCCTCTGTCACTCCAACCCTCTGCATGTTCTCCTTCACTACATCCATGAACCTTCTTTGTGGTCTTCCCCTTTCGCACCCGCCTGGCAGCTCCATCTTCAACATCCTGTGCCCAGCATATCCACTATCCCTCCTCTGCACGTCCCTATGATATACTAATTTCTAATTTTGTCCATTCTGGTCACTCCCCAACCAACTACCTCTACTCCTTGCAACTTCACTGTTATACCTGCCTCCCTCTCATTCACACACACGTGTTCTGTCTTGCTTCTACTGACTTTCATTCCTCTTCTCTCCAAAGCATACCTCCACCTCTCCAAGCTCTCTTCCACCTGCTCCCTACTCTCACTACAGGTCACAGTGTCGTCTGCAAACATCAGAGTGCACTGAGACTCCTGCCTGACCTCATCTCTCAAGCTGTCACCACTGTAAACAAGAATGGGCTCAGAGCCAATCCCTGATGTAATCCCACCCCCACCTTGAACCCATCTGTCACTCCTACCACACACCTCACCACTGTCTCTCTGTCCTCATACATGTCCTGCACCACCCTCACATACTTCTCTGCCACTCCTGACTTCCTCATACAGTACCACAGTT
>VUQI01005917.1:5533-18191 GCA_015106735.1 Paratilapia polleni
TTTTGCCACTGGCTGTTTTTTTTTTTTTTTGTTTGTTTTTTTTTCAGGGATCTTCTCTGTCTGAACAAAATACAACTGGTGGATTCCCTGGACATCCTCCCAGCACAATACCCATGTTCCTGAAAAGCAAGCGTGACAAAGGTGATGGTTTATATTCCTATGGCAAAATGCATAAATAAGCATCATTCCTTTATGGAACACAGAAACTACTCTGTTTCATGACTAGGAACATCTTACACAGTGAACTGATTGTCTGTCTGTGTTTCTTACCATCATTCATTCTTACTTTCTTGCTGTTCTTGCCATCTCACCTCATTCCTCTTAGTCCCCTTGGTGATTATGAGGGCGTCGGACCTGTTGAATGCCTCCAGTGTCTCTGGGACTGCACCTTCCTCGAGGAGAAAGCAGCAGGGACTCTGGGAAGGAATGGAGGAGACCTGCAGAGAGAGAGCAGCAGCAGCAGATACGGTCAGTTATTAAGAAGCAAGAAATTGCTGGTATGACACTGTAGAAGGTGGTTCATTTATAACTTGGAGACTTAATATTCAAACTATGCATGTCACAGAAGTTACTTTAAAACAGATTGTAAAAGACTAGTGTGGCAGGTCAAGAGGTAAAGCACAACCCATGATTTACATACCTTTATATTTGAGAGATTTATGAATGATTCCTCACTGTGTTAACTCAACCTACATCAATTGGAAAATTAAATTTCAACTGCTGAAGCCCGTGTCCAAGTACATTTCATCACAGTAAAGCCTTAATACTTTTCTGTAGTACAAGTTGATGTTGAACAGCAGGAAATGGCCACAGTGTCCTGTTCACATAGAAATGTATGGGCCCCCTCAGAGGACATTAGAGTGACCATTATAAAAGATTTTCTCTGTCGAGGTCATTCCTGTTCCACAGATTCTGAGCTTCATCATTTTATAAAATGTGTCTGAGGTGGACCCCATGGGAAATATGAGCTGGAGCCTAATGAATATGCCTGTTACAACAGCTTGACATGTCCTCATAAGAACTAGACATTAAAATGCTCTTTCAACATTTTTGTGGTCCAAGAATTTTAGATTGTAAGAGAACTTGTTTAGCAGAATATGCAGAATGTCTGACAAAGATTTCAGAGGTTTCAAACTCTCCTTCTCTTTGACTAATGTTAGGTCAGGTGTTGAGTGAATGGACATGGCTGATGTATGTTGAGCTCATAGACAGCCAGACAGACAGAGAACAAATGACCTGTGGAAGAAAAAGTACCTAATGATGCCTGGGTACCTCTCTTCTCTCACTTACTCAGTCTTTAGTCTCCTCTCTCTCTCTGTCTTCCTCTCTCACTTCATCATTTGTCCCTCACTCACTTTCTCCACCCTCTTGCTGTTTCTCTCTTTTTTTTTTTTCTCATTCAGTTTCACTTTTTCACTCTCACACACTCCCATTCTCTTTTGTCACCATCATCGCACGGCCACTCTGTGTTTTATACAATCCAGGTGCTGGCAATTGAGGGAGATGGCTGCAACGTGTCATGAGTATGAGGGGGGAAAAAAACTCATCTGATAGTTTAACAAATTGTAGAGAAAGCCAAAGAGTTCTGTCTGGGCCTGGCTACTCTCTCTGGGCTGAATAAAGATACATATCCATTGCCACTGCTTATTGCCTGCCCTGAATTTGTTTAACTGTCAGTGTTGCCTTTTCTCAAGAGGCACTGATGCTTAAGAAAGAATTAAGCACTGAACTGCCTTTTCTGTACAGTCTTGGCCAAAAGTTTTGGCAGTAGCACAAATTTTTTGTTTCATAAACTTTGCTACTTCAGTTATTTTTAGATAATCTTTTACATGTTTCTATGATTTATGCAAAGAGGACTTGCATTGTTGACCCTTCTTCTTTGTAACTTCTGCAGTTCTCTGTGGCATGCTGTATATCAGCTTCTAGGCCAAATCCTGATTGATGGCGATCCATTCCTGCCTTATCAGTGCTCCAAGTTGATCACAGTTTGTGGGCTTCTGCTTGTCCACTCGCTTTTTAAGGATTGACCATAGATTCTTGATCGGAATAAGATCCAAGGAGTTTCTTGGCCATGGATCCAAAATATTAATTTGATGATTTCCGAGCCTCTTAGTTATTACTTTTGCCTTGTGTCATGGTGCTACATCATGCTGTTAAATTCACAGATTGTCACCAAATTGAGCCCTGTGACAGACTCATGACCTGTCCAGGGTGTACCCTGCCTCTCGCCCTATGACAGCTGGGATAGGTTCCAGCCTTCTCGCGACCCTGAGTTGGATAAGCAGAAGAAAATGGATGGATGTCACTAAATTGCTCATGGATCTCTGGAAGAAGTTTCTCTTTGAGGATGTTTTTAGTATGGTCAGTCCTTAAAAAGCAAGTGGAAAGCAGAAGCTCACAGACTGTGATCACCTTGGAGCACTGGTAAGGCAGGAATGGATCGCAGTCACTCAGGATCTGGCCCAGATATCCAGCATGCCACAAGGAACTGCAGAAGTTCTGAAGGAGAAGGGTCAACACTGTAAATACTGCCTCTTTGAATAAATTTGATTTATTAGCCAATAAATGTCTTAAACTTACAGAATGCTTGTGATTTTTCTTTACTACATCATAGAAACATGTAAAAAATGATCTAAATAAAAACCGAAGCAGCAAAGTGCATGAAAATAAAAACACAGTCACTACTTTTTCACAGTGTGTATTTGATTATATATACTTTTTGTTGTCATTTTTACATAGGATAACACATCTTCTCTGCCCAACTGGTCTTTTCCAGTCTCCACCTCCTCCAGCACAGTCAGCAAACTGTCATGGCACACGACCACAGAGTGAGTACGTTTGCTCTTGATAAAGAAGACACCATCATTTGAACCAGAATAAATGATCCACCTTATGGAAATGGTTGCATTTTTTTATTTTCATGTTTGAGTAAAAACCTGCCACAAAGCTCAAACCCATAACTTCATGCACTGTGTGGAAATTTAGTCCAAGTGAACTAAAGCAAATTTGCAAATTTTTCACACCTCACATCTTTGTATCTACACAACTGTGTAACTACCTGAATGAAAATGTTCTTGACCATTCATTAGTTAATGGAAGTAATGACAATAAATGAGTTTTAATTTTTTTAAGTATTTATCAATTATGCAAAAAACTTTTTTTGGCATTGGAAATCCATGGTTAAACATTATATTTTAGAAGTTAAACAATGTAATAGTAATATACATATAGCTTCATGTCAAATGTGTATCTCAGATCTCTCATTGGGAGTAATAATATAATTACTGACCACACAGGAGTTAATGCTAATGTTTTCCTTGAATCAGGTGTAGCAGAGATCCTATCTTAGCTGCAGGTCCTAGTTCAGAGTCCGAGTGGGAACCCTCCTGCTCCCAGGAGAGGGAAGAGCAGCAGGCATCATTCAGGGCACAGATCTCCAAAATTGAACAGTTCCTCAACACAGAGAGGCTCCGTCTGCCCAAAAGACGACGAACTGAACTGAATCTTTAGAAACTGCTGGTCGTCTTTATTTGCTGTTTTAAGTGACATTATAAAAAAGTTGTGGCACATTTTTGACAAATATTGTTAGTGCAGGTTTAAATATTCTGAAACATGACCACTTTTGAAAATATAGATGCATTACTGATTCCTTTCAGCTGCATAATTTTTTTTTTTTTTTTTTTTTTAGATTACTGTTTGACGTTGAAGTTGCAAGAGCCCGAAGCTTTTGGCTCAAATCATTACCTGTTCACTTTACTGTTATCTTAATATTTCTGTGTTTTGAGTGGAAAACTGCATTGTTCATGTGTTTGTTTCACATGTGAGTATTTGTATGTTTTTAAGTGAGATATTAGGTGTTAATATACAGTGTATATCTTGCTACCATACAGTTGTATGTGTTTAAAGTAGTTTTAAAATGGTTACATTATCACAGATATAAAAATCCAAAATTTGGCTTACATTTGCATTTTCTTGTCATTTAATTAAATTATGAGGTTATCAGTTGTCTCCTAAATAAAAGACTTTAGATAGCCCAGGAATACAAACATTTTAACTACCTAAGACAAGCTTCTGCAGGCTCACTGACCACAGCTGGCACATCAAACCATGTAAACAGCTGACCATTATGTTCGAGGACAAATTTATTGAATCAACATTATGTGTTGCATTTCTTTTATTGGAAACATTATCCACAGTATGTCATGCATTTCACAGCAAAAAGCCAGATAAATAAAGAACAAGAGTGCTGTTGCCCATTAAAAAGGCTGGGAACTGTTAACATGCTAATTAACATTAATTAACATCATAGCCAATCAGGGTTGCATGTCTCAAAGGAGCTCTAATTGTGGAGGCACCTTTGGTCTACGCCATGTTGTTTTCTACTGCTGCTGTTATTGTTGGAGGCAATTACAACTCAGGACACAAATGGTTACACTGTGTTTACAACTATTAATGTAAATTAACAGAAATAACAATTAAGATAACAATTAGAACCCCAATCGTAATTAACAAAAATAAATTAGTGAACAAGCCTCTCATTAACTTTATGTTCCCTATGAGGATGATGGAGGAAAGAACATATGGCCCCACAAGAGCATGAAGCAGGTGACCACACACATTTGGATTCTCATTAGTTTGATTGCTACTTGTGTACTGTAGACATGTGGCATTTGGCTGCAGCTGGTTCTCTTTGGGTTAGTTTAAGTGGGTTTAAGAAAGTCAGATGAATACATTTTTGTAGTATATAGGCCGTCTCCAGGCAAATTCTTATTGGCACACTGATCTATTGATACGTCTTAATGACACCTCTGCATTTTGCAGCCCTGATTCGCAGCTGTTACACAGAAACAGGTGCAGAATGCTTTTTTTACAGTATCACCTTGCTGAGAAGTGAAGATGAATTCAGCATTATAATATGCTGTTACCCATTTTTGACTGACAATTTAAAGTATATAACAAAGTGAAGGTATATGGTTAATATTAGCTAATAATGTGAAGACATAAAAAAAAAAAATATATATATATATATAGATATATCTATATCTATATATATATATATATACAGTTTTTAAATGGTATATTAAACATTCCTCTCTTCAGATGTTACTCACATTATTACCCACCATTTTGCCCTCCTGTTACTCTTGTATAAGACATACCACCATAATACATAAACATAATAATGTAGAAAAGATATTACTTGGCATCTAGATGGTTAATTATCAAACTGTTAGTCAGCTATTACCATGTTATTACTGGGCTTTAATGTAAAAAAATTACCCAGTTAACTTCTTACCTGTGTGTGAGATTCAGTCAACACGAGGGCCAATTAAATGTTTGTGTGAATTGAACACTGGCTGAGAACATGGGTCGCGTATGGTTAATTGTTTGATACCAACAGTGCTATGCTTCATAACATTAGGATCTTTCTCTCACTGGCCTTAAATTCTCTACACTGGACTTTGAAGCACCTTAAGGTTTAGTTTACTTTCAGTAATGTACTTTGACAGTATCCTGTGAAAGATTGGTCTCCTTGTTGGCTAATGTGCAAGGAAATTGTAACCTTTTGTATGCTAAGGTTAACCAGTTGGCTGTAGTACTTGACACTTGAGACTCCGCTCAAAGTGTGCCTACCAACAGATCCACAGCAGTCCTTGTTGACTTTATAAAGAAAAGACTCGAGCTTTCTCAAATATTCTACTCACACAGTAAAATTAACAGCACACATTTTGATGGTGGCACGAGGTCCCCGCTTGATCCATCTTACTACACTTACTGATAATGAATACGCCTGAACGTTAATGCACTCATAAAGAAACCTGGGGCATTTGAGTGGCTGTGCCCACCACTACTGACCCTTATCCTTATTGGGAGGAAGGGAGAGGATGGGAGGAGAGGTCGGGGAGGTGTGGAATATAAAAGAGTTAATTTTAATGCACTTGTGCACGCAAACACATACACGCTCTATATTTCTCACACATACAGTTTTGTCTCTCCTCTTTTACATAAGCATGCACATAGCCACATACACACATACAATCTCAGTTATGAAGTGTTGGCACTTTGAAACAGTCAATTACCCTCTGGCTAGGGAGGATACCTGCTGTTAATTACTGCTCAGTGTTTTATATGGAGCGTAAATAAAGGGACCGCTGACATTCACATTCCATCAATGCGTCCCCCAGCTCACACTGTACTGTGTGTGTGTTTGATTTGATTTTAAAATAACCCTTGAGAGATGGGAAACATGGGAATTGGACAGAACAGAACTGGTATCCTACAAGTCCAACCTGAACAACCAGATATGCTTTTTCCCTCTGAATATGGCAAATCCTGAAATGGCACCCCAAGTGGCAGCAACAATTGCTGCACAGATATTAAGGCAGGACTTTTTTGTGATGGTTACAATAATAAACAAGCAATTAAGATACTAGTTTAAAGAAATGTTGAGCTGGGGTTTGAAAATGGCTAAAGATATCACCAAATTAAAGATTAAAGTTTTGTTTGCCAGTCTATCCCCATCTCCCTGCTTAAGGTGCCTGCGTACTGTGAGATTTCAGCAATCTCACTGTATATGCTCATTTCAAGCCCCACTGTGCAACATGGATCTAATAAACCTGGGTGGGACATCAATTTTTATGCATGCTGACTGTACAATGATAATACCTACTGAATCAGGCCCAGGACACATGGCTGTTATTCCTTTGCTATGTCCCCATGTTAACAAGGCTTTGCACTTTTTATTGATTTTAACAAGTGCTGGTTTCAAGTTGATCAGTGTCCATGCTGAATTCCTATTGGCTGGTTAGTTGTAACATTGTTGTGAGATGATCCTCCTAAATTTGTTCCAGGCTGTCTTTGGTTGCAAGTTCATTACAGAGGCAACTATGAACCTCTCAAACTGGGCAACATAGGACCATTTCCATCATTTGGGATAGCCTCAATAGAGCTCAACAGTAGGGTTCTGAAAGTAAAAATCCTGTTCATATAGGGATTTTGATTATGAACTATGTCATAACCATCCAAAGTAGACTTACTATGAGCTACGACGTTGTAAAACGATGGTACGTCTGTATGATATCAACCTTATTTTAACAAAAAATATCTTTTAATTGCGATATCGCAGAAAAGAACTACCCTACCCATAATCCTAAATTGAAACAGCGATGTCTCTGATTGGTGACAGTTAACATGGAAAGGTTCAAACCTGTGAACATCAGGTCGCTTAGTGAATGCAAAACTTAAGAAACTGCAAGAGCAGTGATTGCAGTCAGGAATGAAGCACTGTACCATATCGTTAACTAAGCTATACTTTACTGCACACACACAAGAAAAACTACAAAATATATTCAAAGCTATTGTTATACAATACTATTATTAACCATCTAAACTAAAATCCATATTGAAAAGGATTAAATTCGTGAAGGTTTGAAGTTGTTCGCATTGGAATCTGGGTTTTGCAATTCATCATGGGGTGAGTAGTTCATTCACTGTTAAAAGTAAATATGTATACACTCTTGTACCTTTGCCATTTTTTTTGTTTTCCTTTACTTTTTTGATCCAAATCTAATCTTTTTATGGTCATGATCCACCTCGTAGCTGGTTGTCTTGGTTCGAGGCTTAAATCTCTTTTATATAAGGATTTTCTGAAATGTCAGTGGAGAAAAGGAATGGGAAATTCACTCCCAGAACCGGAGCCCTTAAAAAAGTGGGCAGCCACTGCTGAGTTCTGTTGGACAGTGTATATGTGTCTTTACATAGACTTTTGTTGCTGTCATTACCATAGCCATTAGAGGGCACTGTTACACAGTGAAAAGTAACTAAGGGTTGTAACAAGCCCCTAAGTGGGCGTCCACACAGCGAGCAACTCACTCGTTGCGCATCGCTTTTAGCTGACGGTTGTCACTACTGGACATTCCAGGCTCCAGTAGCCTAGGTAATCCTCTTAATGTATTTACCACCTTGCCACCTCGTCATCAATGGTAATCTTCACTCTCATTGGCCACCTTGCGACTCTGGCAGTTATTTTGCCCGTTGCCGCTTGAAGTCACCGAATGTCATTGACTTCTATGACCTCTGGTCGCCACGTCTCTGCTTGTCATTTCCTGTGTGGATGCTCCTTAAGGCCCTGCTTTAACAGTTGTATAACAGAGGAAGAGGAATATAACCACTATTGTGAAGTCCTGTTTTAAAGTCTCGATTATAGCACCCTGGCAGCCTCCTTGTTAGGTTTTTTTTTTTTTTGGAGTCAAGAGTTAACATTTTTGGATGTGAGTGAAGTGATAAGCTATCAGCTAACGCTAGCTAGCTTGTTTAGCAAGCTGCAATACTAAACTTTATGGGTGCAACCCAGAGGCACAGATATATGCTAAATAGTGCATACGAATACATACAAGATACAAATAAATAAAATTATAGCCTGACGGATACAGGATTTTTAAGACTGATACCAATGTTTGGTGATTTTAAAAATCTGATATTACAATATATCGGCTGATATTCTTTTCCTTTAGACACTTGAAACAGATTTCCTTTACAGTTACTTACTTTTTTTAATGCTCTGCCCAGATCAGCTGTTTGTTGTGTTTGTGGCATTCCAAACACCTGTGTTACCAACAGGGAAGTTGCAGAGTGCCCTCTGGTGGACAGACTACGCAACATCAACACGCATAACATGGTTGAAGGGTGTTTCTTCAATCTCTTCTTGCTTTTTAAATTTTCATTTATCAGCTGTTATAAATGCCGATATCAATAGATTGGAAAAAAGCTAATATCAGCCCGCCAATAAATCGGTTGGGCTCTGAATAAAATACTAGAATGTCAGTCATAAAAAACTGGAGAAAAGATATCTATTATCAGTTAACAGTGCCATAAACTTGATTTTTTTTTTGTTTTTTGTTTTGTTTTTAGTATTGAAGGTTTGTACACTTTGTACAAAGCAGCCGAAAGAAGAAGAAGAAGATTTGATACAATGCAGTATATAGTGTCCCAAAAGAACCTGAACCCTTGGATTTGTAAAACTATCTTAGCAGCGGTTCAGTAGTGGACAGCACTTAAAAACACACCCATCCACCTTGACCTCCCAAATAGAGGCCTATACAGTTAAGCCAAAAAAACTGTAGTCGCAAGTTTGAATTCAGCCCTGATTTACAATCCCATTTATTGAAATTCTGTACATGAGAAGGGAGGAAAGCTATATATTTGCCAATCCTCCAGCTAAATGGGTCTCGCCACCACTAAACATTGCTGAATATCCTAGGGTTACAGGGCCATGTTTTGTCATATTATACCTCTTTGCCTCAAAAGCCATCACAGTAAATCTAGCTGGGAAGTCGTATTAAACAGTGCAGTAGATGTCTGCAGAGATGGAGGCTGAGTGCAATCCTGGCACTCTGAGTGTACTCTGCAGTCTTAAAGTGAAAAAGTGCAGCTGCTCCTTTGGCCCTGTAAAAATACTTAAATGAGCAGATTATTATAGAGAGTGAGTGGATTCGGCTTCTCTTAACTCATGTTACACTGCTGAATAGAACTTCCTTTTCGTATTTTTCAATACATAGCAACTCATTTTAATATACTTTTTTGACATTTGGTTCAATTAATATTAAAAGTAGTTTGGCCCTGTTTTAATAAATGGTGTGTAAATGTGGAATAGATACCATTTTAGCAATCAGAACAACTTTTTTTCTCTCTTTCCTTTCAGTATCTCTATATCTCTATACATCTTCAAATATATTTTTTTCTAGTATTCTATTTCAGTTTGTTTTTTGTTTTGTTTTTTACACATCTGTTACTTTCCATTGTGTTCATGATGGTCACTGTGAGGGGAGGACAATGGAATAGTTTGCAAAAGGTTTCCATGATTTCTAGTGAATGTATTGAAACATGAAAAACCATATTGGCCTTTAAAGGTTGCCTGTGGAGTTTTCTTATAAAAAAGCACTTGTAAAAACATCCCTTTGTTGTAAGTGGCCAAAACTCTACAGAGAGATACAGCAAGAATTACTTCATTTTAAACAAATTCTTGACTCCAAAATTTGATGATGTCTTTAAGTGACTTATGTTTTACTTATCAAGGTTAATTTCTTTAAAACGCTAGTACTGTGAAAAGTAGACCCCTTAAAATTCAGTATACTAGTCCTCTTTATGATACTGTATAATGTAAAGTACATTATACCCTCTGCTGACATCATTTTCATGTCTCTACATGTTCTAATGTGAAAAAAAAGTACATTAAAGTAGGTTTTTATATGGAACTGTCCCTTAAGAATTTCCCAAGTCTGGAATAGAGTACCTCTTATCCATCCATCCATTTTCTTCCACTTATCCAGTTCATGGTTACAGGGGGCTGGAGCCTATCCCAGCTATCACAGGGCAAGAGGTGGGGTACAGCCTGGACAGGTCACAGATAGACAACCAACCAACCATTCAAAATTTAGAATCACCAATTAACCTAACCCACACACATTTTTGGACTGTGGGAGGAAGCTGGAGTACCTGGAGGCAAACAAACCCCACACAGAAAGGCGCAGCCTGAATTTGAACCCTGAGAGGCAACAGTACTAACCACTGCACTGCCCACTCTTAAGTAGGCTTATGGAATAACTGCCTAAAACTGTTGCTCCCAGTTTAAAAATCTGAAGGTTTCCTGTCAGTATGGAATATGATTTTATACACACAATAAATCAGTTAACTGCCCCTTAAGCAGTTGAACACATCAGTAGAATCAGTCATCAGTACAAAAGAAAAGAAAACAGACATTTAAACTAAAACCTCTGAAATGTTTTACTGTTTTCTTCACATAGTATTTCTTATTCTTAGGTTTGAAATATAGTTGTGCTGTTTGTCTTCTGTGGTTTCTATCTCTGCGCATTTTTACTGCAGTGAGACCTCACGACACTGATAAATAACAGGCTTCACCTTTCCTTAGTGGGGCTTAGCATGACTGAATGCACTCCTAGTCTCTCTGAGAGTGTGTCCTCAGCTGTGAATCACTTGTGTTCAACACAAACCTATGGTACACTCACAAGCGCACACACAGATGCTTCTCTCGGCTTTCAGAGAGCAAAGCAGAGAAGATAATCTCTGAAACGTTGACCTGCTGTCAAAGGTCAGAAGGGTTGAAAGGTTGCCCTGCGCATCATTTATAGGCTCTTAAATAAGACTGGCTCTTATGCTGCGGCATACTCTCCCTTTCAAACTGTTATCAGACTCTACAAGTTATAACTGTGAGATGTGAGATGAGGACTCATGAGAGATGGGTCCAGTGTGAAGGAGAGAGAGCAAAGAGAACAAAAAAAGAATACAAAAAAGGAGGTGGAGGCTAGTGACTCTTTAATTGGGGTCTTACTGGACCTCCAAAGTTCCTTGAGTGAGATCTTATCTGTACTTTTCAGACATAAATTACATAGTGTTACATGAAATAAATGTAAAGCAATTAATTTGTAAACTAAAAATAAAGCGGCTGCAGAAAAAGGAGAACTGACAAGTACGGGCATGACTTGAGTGTTTTTAAACCCACTTTGAAACATCTTTGCAACAGTTTCTAGGACTTTGCTTGCTAGATAGACATCCCAAACATCACGTTAGGAAAAAAATGTAAGTTTGATCTCTGGGGAAAGTTAGAAACTACACAATGTCCCATACTTTCACCGTTCACTGAACAGAGCAGATGGAGAGTTCATGCGGCTGGACTGCAGGAACTCAGTTCGTGAAGCGGTTGTCTATTGTCCGTGGGTTTTTGGGTAGATGATACAGTATTGAGAAACAAGTCAAAAGACTGTGAAAAGTTGCTAAATCTAGCAACAAAATGTCTACGTTTGCAACAGTGAGGTCAAATGAAGGCTGATGATCACTGCTTGTGAGTGATAACGATGTCAGGTGCTCCAGCTGTGATGTTTATATACTTCTACTTTAAAAAAACAAAAACTCAAATCTGAAACTGAATACCTACCCAACAAACAAATATCGGAATAGAGGAATTGGTTGGGTAAAGCCCTAACTTAAAGGTTAGGCAAACAATGTGGTTACAGGTAACATAATGCTCTATAGTCATGTCACCTGACTCCTTTGCACCTGTCGTAGTAACCAAAGCCACTTTTTCGTGTCTGTTATATGTCTTTTTTTTTTAGGACACTTTCAACATTTAGTTCCCCAACATTACTGGAGAACAGTCTCCATTAATAATGTAATATATAGCTCTGGAAAAAATTAAGAGACCACTTCAAATTTTTCAGAAATCAGCATCTCTACATATATGACAGTCATTCCATTCCAGTGTCTCTTGAATTCCAACACAAGCACACCTGTTTCTACCTAATAAGGTACTGATGAGGTGATCACCTGAACCAAATCTTATTTAACAAGGAAAAGTATAAAAACCATTGCTGTGGTCATCACTATCCTCTTGCAATAGGACCAACTGGATGGCAAAAACAGTGCTAGTAGTACATCAAAAGTAACTGGAATATAAAAAATAACTATTGACCAAAAGAAATGAAAAGAAAAGTTTTGTGTGAGGAAAAGAAGGGTTCAATTCTGACTTTACTGGCAGAGGGATACAGTGAGCGTCGGGTTGCTTCCATCCTTAAAATTTCTAAGATGGCGGTTCATAAGAACAAAGCCAAGCAGCAGACATTGGCAACAACAAAGCTACAGTCTG
>VUQI01005919.1:3244-27222 GCA_015106735.1 Paratilapia polleni
AAATAAAAAAAAAGTAAAGAAAAAAAAAAAAAAAAAAAGAGTTGAAGAACACACATAGATGAAAGGTTAACTACTGTTTAAGAATAGTGTTTCTCAATGTAAATATTCCAATCTAAAAATAAATTTAAAAAAAATCAAAAATTTGAGCATGTAAATACATAATATCAGATTCAAAGAATCTCTATAATCCCTGAAAGCAAACGTTACCAATCAAGAAAACTGGTACTTTGTACGTGATTTTTAGAAGTTTAACATTTTATTTACTTTTGCATCTAACCTTACCATTATCGGTTGAGGGCCATCTAACTAGTTATCAGCAGACAGTTCAAAAGCCAGTGTCAATCATGGTATGGCAGTGTATTAGGGCACCATTATACCTGCCGCATTGGTCGCTTTGCGTGCCTCCGGTGATGTCATCTCACAGCCACATCCATTTATACTCGCTGTTACGGCGCGGGTAACCACTGTAGTATTCTCCTGAATGATAGGTTTTGCCACTCAGACAAAACCTTCACATCAGCGCTGGTACAGGAGTAGAAGTGAAAACCGGAAGCAAAGAAACTCCCGAGTTTATTTTCAGTTTTTTTCACAAAGTCTCATCTTTTCAAACTGTTCCAACATCTCACTGCGTATAATCTGTGAATCTCTGAACTTCTGTACTGTTATATCATTAAAATGGCGATTAAAAATCGACACAATCATACACTCGTGTCTACAACCCAACTACAGCGGCAATGGCACAGCGCGCGAGGTTACAAAAATCAATAGGTGCACAACCGGCCGAAATGGCAGCTTGCGCCAGCGGATGTGACGTCAATTTGATGTCAACTTTGTCATACCTTGCCGTTCGCAAAGCACTGCACGGTGGGTATAATGGGGCCTTTAGCGCACATTGCTTCTTTGTCTTACACATCTGTGAAGGCACTCTTAAAGTGGATATGAAACACTACATGTATTAACCCACACCTATTCTAAAAGATTTAGCACTGTCTGTGAAGCTGGATTTAAAAAAAATAAGTGTTTTAAGTTACAGTTTTTAGAGCATTGGGAATCCTAATATCCATCAGCATCTCTGCAGAAAAAAAAAAATCTCCACCTCACAGTCTCCTTCACTTACATTTGATTGATGTGTGCGATGGACCAAAAACCTAAGAACCTAGTCTCGTAGGAAGAGATGCTATACTTTTTCGAAACCTTATTTCCTTGTTTTGTTTTAAGAAATTCTTTTGGCAAATTACTGTGGAAGTTTTCAAGTTTGACCACATCATCTCACCTAGTAGAATGCTTCTTACTAGAAGTAAGGAAAAACGAAGCCCAAATGTACATGAAGGAGACTGTAAACTGGAGATTTTTTATTTATTTATTTTTAAACCCCTATGGAGAAAAGGGCTGTGGTGTGATGCGCATGTAGTAACCTGTTATCTTGTAAACTGGTTGGGTGTGCTTGGAACAAGAAAGATTTAATCTCCAGATAACTGGGGGTTAAATTACTTTAATATTGCATAAAATAGTGCTGATCACATCTTGTGGCCATCTGCTCTGCCAGCTGATTGTGCCACTTGGTCTGTACATGTGACCTGACAAGGAAAAACAAAAATAAAAGAAAGAGCGGACAGCATTGGACTTCAGCTTGTCGGTCCTGACTCAAACAGCCTCTCCTCCACACAGTCCACATTTATAAAGTGCTCTACAAACCTGAGCATTACGGCTAACAGGTGAATTCTCCTGTTTTAGTGCAGCTAGCTAACAATGAAGAACCACTTACTGCTTAAGAGATGAAGAGTGAAAGTGGACAGTCGTTCCTTGGTTTTTAACATAAAGCTCATTGCTGCAGCCAGGGGCGGTACAAAAGTGACCCCTCCTTGGACTGCTTTTTAGTTTTAGTTTCCTTGTTTTCCACTGAGTTATTGGTTCAGTCACTAGTTAGCGAACATAAACTAATGTAGGACTATTGGTGGCAACCAACCAACCAATGGAGTGACGTCATATTCTGTAGTCGGACAAGATGCACTACACTCTCTAAAAACTGTAACTTAATGCACTTATTTTCTAAATTCCAACTTCACGGACATGTTAAATCTGTGACAGTTTTTTTTTGAGTACGTGTCCGTGATGTACATTAGCCATAATGTTTTTTAATTTTGATTCATGTAGATATCCCAGTCTCAACCATATGCATCAGTGCCTCCTCATGTTTGTTGGGTTGGCAACTTTGACCAAATTTACAAAGAACACAACTAATTTTCTTATTTTAATTAAAATACTTTTCACATTTACTTCCAGTCAGTTATTACTTTGGCAGTAATGGTGAGCACCATTGCAAGTGCACAACGTACCTTTAATCTCTTCTCTTACTTGCTTGAACTTGTATCTAAAAACAGTATTGTAAGTGTATTGGTAATGCCTCCAGGCACATCTGGGCAGGTATTTTGAAGCCTCTATCTAAATTAACTTTAATTTCACTTGTCACCAGGACAATAAAAAGTCACTAGTCACTTTTTTTTTTTGGATTATTTTTCTCAGGCTCAGGGAGGGGCAGCCATCTGCTGCGATCAGGTGGGGATGAGGGGAAACAGAAGAGAGCAGAGGGAGACAGGACAAAAGACACACTATGGGAGAGAGACAGAGTTTAATAATAACTAATGATTAAATGCAAAGTGGTGTATAAACACATGGAGGGTGAAGAGAGGTGAGTGAAGAAGAAATTGTGCTTTCACAAAATGGATTCCTGATGGGATAAGCATCAAAGCATTGCTGATATATGACCCCACTTCCTGTTTGGCAGCTTCACTTCTGAATTTGAATGCTTTTAAAAATCAATAACCCTTATGACAATTTTCATGAGGTTTAGTCTAAGGTCATCTGTGCCAACTTTAGTGAGGACTTTTTTTTTTTTAATCCAATATGTCAGTAATTTGTGTGACAGGATGCTTTGACTTCAGCTTGATAAATACTCAACAGCATATATATTTTTGGAAATGGGGCATCTGGTTTAAAAGTTATGTGAGGAAACACACCTCCAGCTTTAACTCATTGGTAGCACTAGAATACTCCAGGTACGGACAGGAAACTTGGTAAAGAATCAGGAAACCAAATGTAAACAATCAGAAGAACCAAATGCCAAAATATTTATATACAGTTCATGGGGCTAACATAGACGCTAATAGCAAATGGAGAAATAATCTGAAGGAGATAAGGGAGACACACTGTGGGCAACTTTCTGCTTTTCTCCCAGTGACAGTGGTGACCGCGTGATAGTGAAATATTTCACTTACCTGTAAATACCCAAACATCTGCTGGAAGAATGTAGACATTAATGGATCCCAGAGGATGAAGGATTGTTGTGATCCCTGACTTTTCCTGCAGCGCTACTGTGAATTGGAATGAAAATATGTTACATATACTTGATTGATGGTCATGAAATTTGGCTCATGTTTATGAGTCCCAAAGAAAAATTGTAATAACTTCATCCAGTGTCACCACTCAATCAATAAGCACAAGGTTACTGGTGCTAAGCATTACCATAATAATAATCTAATCTAAAATATTAAATATTATTATATGATTAATATCAGCATGTTAGAACAATCATTGTGAATACCAGTGCATCTCAAAAAAATATTAAAAATCATGAAAAAGTTCCTTTTTTTCATAATTTAATTCAAAGAGGTAAACTCTCATATTCTGTATTCATTACATGTAAAGTGAAATATTTCTGTTTTAATTTTGATGATTATGGCTTATAGCTCATGAAAATCAGAAATCCTGTATCTCATATTGGTAGAATATTTCATGTTGAGTTTGATTAAATTACGATTCAAACAGTACAAATACCATTTGTCTCTCGGTCTAGTTCAGTACACACAACCACAATCGGGGGGAGACTGCTGACTTGACAGTTGTCCAGACGATGGTCACTGAGTCCCTCCAGAAGTAGGGTAAGCCACAGAAGATCACTGTCAAAAAAGATGGCTGTTGGCAGAATGCTGTATCGAAGCATATCAGTGGAAAGTTGACTGGAAGGGAAAGGTGTGGTAGGAAAAGGTGCACAAGCAACAGGGATGACCGCAGCCTTGAGACAATTGTCAAGAAGTCCATTCAAGAACTTGGGAGAGCTTCACAAGGAGTGGACAGAGGGTTGTGTCAGTACATCAAGAGCCACCACACACAGACGTCTTCAGGGAAGGAACTACAACTGTTGCAGTCTTAATATGAAGCTACTCCTGATCCAGAGACAATATCAGAAGCATCTTACCTGGGCTAAGGAGAAAAAGAACTGGACTGCTGCTCAGTGGTTCAAGGTCCTCTCTTCAGATCAAAGTAAATTTGGAAATCAAGGTCCTAGAGTCTGGAGGAAGAGCGGAGAGGCACAGAATCCAATATGTTTGAAGTCCAGTGTGACGTTTCCGCGTTCTGTGATGATTTGGGGTGCCATGTCATCTTCTGGTGTTGGTGGTGGTTGGTCCACCGTGTTTTAACAAATCCAAAGTCAACACAGCCGACTATCAAGAGATTTTAGAGCACTTCATGTTTCCATCTGCTGATAATGATTTGCTGACCATTTTATTGCTGTGCTTGATTGTTGATCCAGCTCCCCTGAGCTGAACCCCACAGAGAATTGATGGGGTATTGTCAAGAGGAAGATGAGAAAAAAAATACAGATACAGATACACTATCAAAGCAACCTGGGCTTCAATAAGACCTCAGCATCACCTCTACGTGACACCGCATTCATACAGTAATTCATAGTAAAGGAGCTGCAATCAAGTACTGATTGTATAAATGAACATACTTTTCAGAAGTTGGACATTTCTATATTGTAAATCCTTTATTTTATTTTCTTAGGAAATATTCTAATAATTTGACATACTGGATTTCTGATTTTCATGAGCTATAAGCCATAATCATCAAAATTAAAACAAAAAAAGAGTGAAAAGTATTTCACTTTAAGTGTATGGAATATATATGAATGTTTACGTCCATCCATCCATCCATCCATCCATTTTCTTCCACTTATCCTGGAAAGTTTACTTTTTTAAATTAAATTCCAATAAAACAGGGACTTTTTCACAATATTCCAATTTTTTTTCAGCGTTACTTGCTTTTTTCCCCCCATGTCAACATGTTGTATTTGATGATCTTAAGAAAGAGTGCTTAAAATGTCCCACATATGTTAGAGCAGAGGAAAAAAGATGGGTAAAGTGTTTTACTCTCTTGGACAGAATATCATCAATAGCCGCTCCCCTTTTGTCTTTCTGAAACGGCTGCCACTCAGCTGAGTAAATGGCCCTACCAGTTTATACAATGACATTGTTCAACAAAACACTAATTGCACACACACTCCAATCAAGACACAGTAGTCTCCACTTATGTAAAACAAGCGCATCAAATTCAGTCTATATTCAGAGCGCACTGTCTGCATTACGCCCCTTAGTAAAGGGGACAAAAGAGCCAGTGAGTGTGAAAAGAACTTGTCGCTTTCCTCGTGTCAATCTCTGTTAGCGTAGGAGCCCCATTTGAGTGGAACTTTGTGAATGGGCCCCATTCTTTTCATTCCTCTGCTTCCAGGGGTAACGGGGTAAGGAATTCTACCCCCATCCCTTTCTGGGTTCACTCCTTCACTACTTGACATCTTAATATAACTCAGACAGTGTAATAGTTGGCTGCTGCAGTCTTCAAATCAGATACAATACCATGCAGTGATGTAAAGAGCATGCTGTAATAAAGACTGAGCTCCAAAAACCACTTGAAGACTTCTCCTCTCCTTACAGATCCAAGAGAAATTGATAGACAGACCCCTAATACCTCATGAAAGTAAAGGGACATAAGATAATCTGTGACCTACTTCACTAACTAAAACTTATCTTTTGCTTTGTACTAAATGTAAGCAAGTTTTGACTATTAAATGAGTCCATACTGGGAAAGTGGTGAGTGTATTTGTATAAGTGGCGAGTGTATTTGTATAAGTTTTTGTTGTTTTTTTTAACAAAAAATAAAAAGTAAACAAAAAAACTGGATTGTGTGCATTGTGTGCACCACAGTGCCACTCACTGTGGTTAGCGCTGTCACCTCATAGCGTGAAGGCTCCTGGTCCAAATCTCTTGACTGGCTCAGGCCTTTCAGTGTGCCGTTTGTACATTCTCACTGTGCCTATGTGGGTTTCCTCCAGGTACTTTTGCTCCCTCCCGCAGTCCAAAGATACTCTTATTTGGTTAACTGGTGATTCTAAATTGGGAATAGATATGTGGATAAAATGCTTGAAGTGTATAGAATAAAGCACGGTATGATTGTATGGCTGAAACATGGCTTGGAATGGTCTGTAAGACTAGGAAAGTGCTACATGAAAGCAGGTACTAACCCTTTTTTAATGCATAAAGGAAAAGGGGAGGCATTAATATGGAGCTGGCTCCCACTTTGCAGCTATAACAGCTTCCACTCTCCTGGGCAGGCTTTCTACAAGATTTTGGAGTATATCTGTTTGAGTTTTTTCACATTAATCTAGAAAAGCATTCAGAAAAGCAGCTCTAGTTCATCCCAAAGGTGTTCGATGGGGTTGAGGTCAGGATTCTGTGCAGGTCAGTCAAGTTCTCCCACTCTAAACTTATATAACCATGTCCTTATGGACCTTGCTTTGTGCGCTGGGGCACAGTCATGCTGGAACAGTAAAGGACCTTCCCCAAACTATTCCCAGAAAGTTGAAAGCATAGAATTGTCCAAAATGTCTTGGTAAACTGAAGCACTCAGATTTCCCGTCGCTGGAACTAAGGGACGCAGGCCAACCCTGGAAAAACAACCCGATAGCATTACCCAGACTCGTCCATCAGACTGTCAGGTAGAGAAGTGTGATTCATCCCTTCACAGAACACGTTCCCACTGCTCCAGAGTCCAGTGGCGGTGTGCTTTACACAACTCCATCTGACACTTGGCATTGTGCATGGTGAAGTGAAGCTTACATGCAGCTGCTCCGCCATGGAAACCCATGCCATGAAGCTCCCAGCACACAGTTTTTGTGCTGATGTTAATGCCAGAGGAGGTTTGGAACAGTTATTGAGTCAACAGAGCACTGGTAACTTTTACACACTGTGCCTCAGCACTCAGGGAACCCGCTCTATAACTTTACATGGTCTGTGTCTACGTAAAGCTACAGAGCGGAACCACCGCCACTCAGCCATGAAGCTGTGGATCCTAATTCCACTTTGCAATAATACCACTTACAGCTGATCATGGAATATCTAGGAGGGAAGAAATCTCACAAACGGACTCTTTGCAACTGTGGCATCCTATGTCCTATGCTAGGTGTTTGATTTTGTACACCTGTGGCAGTGGGACTGAAAACACCTGAATTCAAAGATTAAGAGGTGTGGCCAATGCCTTTGTTCATATAGTATATGTATCATTTGTATTTAGTATGGAATTGGGACATAACTCATTTACATTAACATAACAAACACAATGACTGTCTGTTACATACTGTTTATAATTAATATGCAACTGGGACATTCCAGTGTTTTTTGGCATGACTAGAACTATGTCCTATTTCACAATTTGGATCTACATATGTACATCATAGCCATATGTTAGCTATACTCTGCACATTTCATTGTTCATTTTTTTCTTGGATAAACCACTATCACACAATAGTGTACAACAGAAATGGAAGGCATTTTCTTCATTGTTTTTAATGCTTCAAATCTCAAATGAAAAGGTAATTTTAAAAGTCCCCCCAATCATCAACACAAATCTAACTTTGCTGTGCTCAAATTCCAAAAGATAAAATCTATGTAGATAAGTGGAAACGCAGAAGTACAATATGCTGAATCACACTGACATCAGTACTGACATCAAAGTGGGTATCAGCTATGATGTGACTATGACTGTCAGCTGCATTATAAAACTCAGTGTTTCCATTATCTGTTTTGTATGAATACCTTCGGGTAAGGTACTGAAATCAATATCAGGAGGAAAAACATTGTAATATTACATCTCTACAGCATAGCATGTAGTGACTATAACACTCTTTGTAATTATAGGATAGATAAAATATGGATAGAGTAAGGATACAGCTATAGTTTTCTCCCCTCCCCGTTCTTGTAAATTCACTTGCATACTCAAAGAAAATTAGCAGGAAATTGACAGCCATAAATGTCACCAATTGCTCAAGTATTTGTTGCGTCACTGATACGCAAACAAAAGCACACACACAATCTCTTTCACATCAGGGCTCCATATTTTCAGAAGCTGCAATAACTTCCTCTGCATGGTTTTATTTCTTATGAATGCAGAAGTTATATTTGTCACATTTTTTCTCATAAATACATATACTTAAGTATCTGATGCATCACTATTTTACTGGCATAACAAGCAGTGAAGCTTCACTGTCACTTGTTGTTGCTGATGTCTCTTTTCAACTCTTTAATCCAAACTCAATTGCATTCTGCAGCTAACCCAATTAGACTACTTGGACTAATCCTGGGGGAGCAGTTTTTCACCAGAGAACAATACAAACCGCCCACACAAATATCCGCCCCATGACAGAATGGGGTGGGTAGTGTTAAGACCCACAGAGCTACAGGAATAGAGCAGTTTTAATGACAGTAATCTCTTTTCCTTTGTCTTTATTAGATTTTTATGTCATCCTGGATGACATTTTACAATAATGGATGCAGATATGGAAAGTAGAAATGAAAGGAAAGGCTGACTTAACTGATGAGAAAATGAGTATGAAGATGAGACTATGAACTGCTACCACATTTATTAACTGTAGAGGAGAAAATATCGACTGAGGACAGAGAATACACAGAAAAAGGCTGTAACTCTTCACAAGTGACTATGTGGAAGAGAGAGTTGAAATCTTGTGACTTTCATACGGTTCACCGACTCTTTGCATTGGTACCTGGTGAGCTGCTTTAATTAGGGCAATGCTCTTTCTCTTATCTAATTAAAATTTTATGAAGAAATAAATAATGTAGTGTTTTTGAAGAAAGTAAGGACTTTTAAACTCGCTACTAATGTGGATGTTAATATCTTTCAAAATCTTCTGCCATAGCAGTGGATGTGATGTGCTAATAGGTTACACTCTACAGGGTTTCTGGTTACTAAGCTCGCGGCTGCTCAAACAACATCACAGAACTTTTCCTGAAGTCACCAAATAATCTGTGCTGGTAGGAAGTACATTCGCTTAAGTGCTGTGCTTCAAGTAGAATTCTTATTAATTAAGAAGAGCAATTAAAGGGGAAGTCCACTGGCACAGACACATCCAGACACATCAAAGTATATTTACAGGTATTGCAGTCTGCTCCTGGAGGCTACATAAGCCAGTGTAATCATAAAACACAGTTGCAGTGGATTGTGCTTTGAGTAGGGATGGGCATTTTGAGCAAAAATACTATTCAATCACTGGGAACTATTTGACTATCGTTCAAAGATCCCCATTCCAACCCCTCAGTCTCAAATGACGCTACATAGTTGTGGTAGACTTGTGTAATGCTAGTGTTACCTGTCATAGTTTTGCCATCCATCCATTTTTTCCCTGCTGTTTATCCAAGTTCCTACTCTCGGCTGCCTTAGGAATGCCTTGGTGTCTCCCCCAGAAGATCTGGAGGAGGAGGCCACCAAGGCGTTCCTAAGCCAGCCGAGCAACAGAATCTCTCCAGCGTATCCTGGGTGTGCCCAGGGGCCTCCTCCCAGTATGACATGCCCAAAACACCTTGCCTAGGAGGTATGCCTCCGGAAAGACTGAGCTACTCACCCTTTCTCTAAGGCTGAGACCAGACACCCTTCCCAGGAAGCTCATTTCAGTAACTTGCATCTTTGATCTTCTTCTTTTGGTCACAGCCCAAAGTTCATGCCCATAGGTGAGGTTAGGAACTTAGATCAATCTGTAAACTGACAGCTTTACTTTCACACTCAGTTCTCTCTTCACCATAACAGAGCGGTACAGCGTCCTCATCACTGGTGACACCGCACCAATCCGTCTGTCAATCTCCCACTCCACTCTGCCCGAGATACTTAAACTCATCCACTTGGGGCAGCAACTTGTTCCCGGCCCGGAGTTGGCATTCCATTATTTTTTTACTTGTTTTAACTCTTGTAGCTTTCGACTTTGAATGCTTCCTGACTTTAATGTAGCATCTAATCGTGCCACACCAGACACATTTTACTGTTCCAGTAATTAGTAATGATACATAGTGAGTGTATATTAACGTAAATCAAAGTAGCTACTGTGATGTAACCCATTGGCTTTGGACTCTACATTTTGAAGCCTCAATGTTAGCATATTAGTTATGTTAGGTTATTGGAGCCAGAAGTTACCATATTTGGACAACAGGTACTAACTAACGCTAGCTAATGCTAGCTAGCTTGGTTAGGAAGCTGCATTCACCTGTAGGTGGGCAACACACAGACACACCTATCTGCTAATTAGTGCAAAGTAACATAGTAATAAAATAACAGAATTTCATTTATCAAAACTGAAGTACAAGACTTCTTGAATGGTCTGTACAACACAGCACGTTACAATATTGGTTAGATAACGTCATTTAAATGTTCCAAAAGGCTCCAACAGCAAAACACAGCAAAAGGGTCCAGTTCAGTGATTCAAACTAGCTTAGGTGAGGTCTAGCAGACACCAGTTGGCTACAGCTGACTGGGCTGTGACACTTGTCAGTCAAAATGGTCCTGCCCCTAACACCAGTATCCAGAGAGATGAGTTATAAAAAGAAAAAAATCATTCCCAGTACAGCTGTTATGAAGGAGAAAACTATCCACAGAGCCCAAAACCGTTATTTTTTTGCACTAGACTGTAAACATACTTTTCAATTCTGTAAAGTTGTACATTTTAACATGGGAATCTACGGGGACTGTCTCGCTTTTGGAGCCTTTAAGCGGCCACTGGAGGAATTGCATTGTTTGACCCTTCCATGTTGGCTTCATTCTTCAGCCACAGCAGTTGCTGCTCATTAGTAACATTTTCTATTTTTGTTGTTTAATGGCTGTTGGCAAAAGCAGGTGCTTTACTTCCACCTCCTGTTAGTTATGTACTAACAGCACTGATAAAAAACAAGGGAAATATATTTTAACTAAATAAATAGTCACATATTATATGAAAATCAAGACAATCCCTAACTTCGAACAGGTATAAGAAAACAGGGATTTTACCATTTATCCACTGTGAGTCTGACAGTGTTATATAAACTTCAATGCTACATCAGTAAAGCACTGTTTTAAATGTTCTACTACTTTATCCTTTACTTGTACTCCACTATCATGTTATGCATGGGTTAAACGTGTTTACCTGACCATTAAACTGAGTGAGTGACTCCCATTGAAATACTTGGTATTTGCCCTTCACAAACACATAAATAGGTATATTGTATCCAGTCTGTGTCATATGGGTTTGTTTGGTGAAGGTGTGGATTAACAGCAAACACAGCAGATTCAGAGACTGAGGAGCAAATGCCTCTAAACCCTAGATTGCCAGCCCTACTTAACTTGTCACAATCAATCAAAATCCAGTTACTCTCACTGGTATGACTTGACTTCCTTAACTGCAGAACAAATATCTCAAGTCATCATCACACATGCACTGCAACTCTTAAATTTACTAGACATTACCCAACAGAGGTGAATGTGAGAACCAAAATAGCACAGAGTCTGTGTGACGTCCAATTGCGCCATTGTGAGAATAATGCAGGTAATGTCAGGTGACGGATAGCTTGCTGCTAGATGGCCATCCTGTGTCCTGTCTCCTGCAAGCTCTGCCCAGGCAGCTCCATTGCCTAAACCAAACGAGTATTTATTAAGTGTGTGTGAAATGGACTCTCACCTGTTGTGTGTGAAAGGACATGTACCATCCTGATTCGCCCGACAGTGTCCAGAGGTCATGTGTGAAAACAGCACCAGCAATATTTGAGGAACAGTTGCATCCAAATATTAGGGTTATTGGTAAGCTTTGGCGTTATCTTTATTTCTTTTTCTAAATACTTCCAATCAGTTCTAGCTAACTATATAGCTAGCACTTATACATAGGCTCTTCTATTTTTAATGTGCTATGGTTCTCTGTCCTTTTTTTTTATCTAATGAACACAAGCCCCCACAATCTATTTGCCATTTTTGGCCTCTTTACCTTTTTATTAGCACTATTCAATTAAGCTAAGTTTTTAAAAACTCATGTTGAACCCTGTGGTGTTCGAACACTTTAGAAAAGAAGTCTCACTCTCGGTCCAGCTAAGAATTCTGTATGGACATTAAGCTTAGGATTGGGACTTCTTCATAGCAACTAAATCAGAACACACACTAACATATTAATGACTAACCTCATGCTGTAGATGTGGTCATCTCAGATGTTCTGCTGGCTGAAGTTTTGTCAGTTTACTTGCCATATGATGGAATCATTCCCCCATCAGGGACCCTCAACATGAACTTTTATAGAGAACAATGTAACCCTCATCCTACATCTTCCCTGTCCTAATGTGCTTATATTAGCCTAACCATAGCTCTGTAGCTAGCCATCAGGTAGCAGATCATGGTATATGTCAGGTATATGTCAACCAGCCCATCTTCACTAACCCTCCAAATGAATTTCACTGGTATTTAGTTTTCTGTCCTTGTTGTTCTGTCCAAAGTTATAGCTGTGCTGTATGTTTTTTCTTCTTCTTCTTTTTTTTTTAGAAATACTTAAGAAAACATGGAATATCATTTTTAGATGTTAACTAGCTAGCTAACTTACTGCTAACTTCTAACTCAGCTAAACCTCCTTTGTTTCTTTATTGTAACACCTGGAAAAACAGCCACACTAATCATTTTAACTCTCAGTCGTGCCTATGACAGAATAAAAGATGGACGTAGCTACCGTGACGTCACCCATTGGCTTCTGAACACCCCTTTTGAAGCCTCGAGATGAATGTTCCTGCCGTCACCATACAAAAAACTGGATGTGGGCGGGTGTGACGGTGAAACTGCACGCTCATTGGCGTGACTGACAAGTCCTTAGCCAATGAGCATGTGGTTTCATACTACAGATAATCCTCCTTTTACTATATAGATATTTTTTTATTTAATGTGACCCAAAATGAGTGACCGAGCCCATAAACTCAGCAGGAAAGTGTTTACTGAGGTCAAGACAGAAAGCCATTTTCCCATAGACTTCTATAGAACCAGAAGTCTGTTTGTACTCACAGCTATCACTGTCTGGTGGCCTTTAAATAGAATGCAGGTTTAAGGCACTTCTGCATTGGCTTAATTTTTCCCACCTGGAAGCTAGGTGTATGTTTATTACGTCTTGGCCTTCCGTTAATGTAAGTCAGTTTGGCACCAAACAAACATTTTGCCCACTCTGATGTAGCAGCTAGCAACGCCAAAAGAGTATTTCTTTCATACCGGGTAAACACATTCCAACAAGTAGCTTCTCCTGGTAATTCTGTTAGTTTGCCCTTGATACAAACATTAGATACATGATACACAACAAGCAACCAGTGTTTATCAACACGCAAACCTGCCACAACACCACTGGCTCCAGTAAAAAAAGAAAAAAAAAAGAAAAGGCACTGCTGAAAACCCATCCGTTCTGTTGCCAGAGCAACGCAATTCCTCTCTCCCGTCCTTTCACCAGCACTGCCCGGGCTCTCTTTTCGTTCAATTCACCGTATCATCGCGAGGCTACGCAGTCTCATAAATAGTGCCCATTCGTATCGCGAGGGTACAGTTTAGAGGAGTTCAGGGAGGCGGCGATTAGGTGACCTAATCGTCGTCGCGAGGCGGAGCGAACCGCTGCAACTTTGGATGAACTTCTGATTTGAACAAATCGAGAGGCGGTCGTCAGAGTGGTCGGACAGCAACAGATTCAAAGGTGAAGATCCCCGGAGGTTTTGTGTTACGACGGTTTGACAGCCGGTTCACTTTACAGCAGTTACGGTTTGTGTATGCCGCTGACTGACCAGAGAGAGCGTTATTTTTCCTCTCGAAAAGGTGGAAATTAATAAAGGTGAGTGCGCTCTCTTCTCCGTTGGTGTGCGTAGAGAAACAGGGGCTATCAGACACATTAGTATTTAGTTAAACTGAGTCTAGCTGCTAATTGTGTACTGAAAATAAGTGTGTTTTTAAGTATTTGGATAAATACAACATATTTTTAGGTAACGCGTAGAGAAAACAACACTGAAAAGTTTAACTGGCGCTCAGGTAACGTTTAGTGTATGGTGTATCGCGGCTCCTGCATTTGTTCTCCCTCCCAGCATGTATCCGATTTAATTATCTGTATCATAACGAGCTCTCCTATCAGTTATGTCGTTAGCTTTTCGCTTTTAACCACCACTCAGTTAACGACACCTTCTCTGTGCCTCACCACAACACATGCACTCAGACACCACAGTTGAAAATGCAGACAGCGATTCACCGTTGGTCTTAAAGAAACAGGAAATCTTGCAAAAAAAAAATGACGATCAGATAAAGGTAATGGCTGTTTAGTTAAGTCTCTGCGTGACTGCTGCATAATTGGGATGGCTAGCTGCAGCCGCTCTTGTGGGTTTCCTGTGCATCCCAGCCTTACTGCTGTCTGCCCGTTTTTTTTTTTTTTTCAACATGTGGACGTTGCAGCAGTCGTAATGACTTGAGATACTTTCGTCAGAGAAATGTCATATTTCTGGTGAAGCAGCTCTTCGAGCAGATGCATGATTTGCGGTACATTTTATCACCAGGCATTGCTGCTGCCGTTTGAATGGGTTGTTTGGACATCTGCAGCATTTCAAAGCTCTGTGATGTGATTGGCATAGAGATCATTCAGGGATGTGACAAGAGATGCAAAGTTCATTACTTGTAACCAGACGTCAGTGGTGTTTCGTGTTATTAGTTGTACATAATGTGTTGTTTAAGAGAGCAATGCACACCTAGGAACTTGCTGGAAATCAAACATGAAGTTATTTCCACCCAAGGCTCTGTCAACACCAGGCTCATTAATCAAAATGGCCGTCAGTGTAGTTTAGTTAGATTTGAATAGTGATGTAACAGTGCTACATTTAAGTGAAGAGGATGCCTCGGAAGCTTTGCTCATCAAGTGATTTAACCACAGGATGAGCAAACTATTTCTTTTTTTTTTTTTAAAGTTCAATTAAGTTGACTAAAGTTTGCTTGTATTAAAGTGTTCAGTCCATGCTTGTGTCTGAGGTCTCTCTGTCACCATGGGAGGGATTTTTATTGTTAGTGGACCCCCTGTAGATGCTCTGTCTTCTGTTTTTACTGCCATATCCACCTGTGGAGTCTGCCCTCAGGCTACCAGCTTTAGCCCTCCAGGGGGTTAACACACACACACACACAAACACTCTGCTTCCCTCATTGACAAGTCTTAAATGGACACGTCAAAGATATCACATCTCTATTCACTGGGTGACCAGGATGGGTCTAAATTTTCAACTTGAAACACAACTGCAGCACTGGAGATATCATCCTTCCACGACGGCATTTGAGCTGCTTTGTCCTTTTTGCTTTGGCTGCTGCAGCAGCTGCATCAAAAAAAAAAAAAAAACCCCAACAAACTCTGATGTAGCAGTTGAACATCTCATGCTATCAGCCCTCCCTCGTTGGTGCCTGTGAATGCCAAGGCTGAGCTGATCTGGAAGCTGTGTCGCATTTATAATATTAAGTAGTCTATTGAAATTGAGTGTGTAGGTGGAGGCGCACATGTTCTGTCACACATGTAGCTGCTGAATTAAAGAGGAGGTGGGGGGAGAAAAAGGAAGGAGAGAAAATTCCTGGGTTGATGATGGGCAGCTGAGAGATTATTTTAAGCGCTTTGGGATGTTGAAACATCTCTAGATGTTTTTAGATTAAGCAGCTGGAGTCGTCTAAAGCTTATGTTCCAGTTTTAGCCGTGTGAAGGCTTATGTTTATTGAAGTAGAGACCACACTATCATGCAAAGTTAAGTAACGTGACTAACAAGGTGCCAGTTGTTAATCGAGCAGTCGAGGCTGCGTAATACAGAAATTCTTTTCAAGAATTATAGTTGACAGAGAGACGGTATCCTTAAAGACTGGAGTGCAGGCTTTGGTAGAAAGCCTAGGTCAGTGTGCATGAACCCTCTCCATCGTAAGCACACAGCAGGGGATTTCTTTTCTGCTTTTAAATAAAGAATTTCCCAGGACCTTGGTGCCTGCTTGCAAGCAAAATCCTGCAGTTTAGATATACATCAGATGCGCTGTGATCGGGATGTGGTCACTCTGTCAAAAACTCTCTAATGTATAGCTTAGCCCTGTGTGGGAGAGGAAAGGTTTTGGAAGTAGTAGAGAGGATCTGGCAAATGCAAAGTGAGGAATAAGAGGACATTTTAATCCCATAACTGGCGAGCTACTACTTTCCCTTTTTGACATGTAATGCATCACTGACAGTATCTGGTAATGGGGTCTTACCTGTTTACGACATAGCACACTAGCCTCACTGTGCTCCCTCTCCCTTACCCTGTTACTGCCTCATCCTCCCCTTCTATCTCAGTTCCGTCGCTTCTTCTTTACTCCCCACCTCCCACGATTCCCTCCTCCCTTCGCCCATCACTGACAGTGCCTTTTCCTCTCGGCTTGCTTTCTTCCTGTTGTGGATGGCATGCCAGGACTATAACACACTCATCATTTCAGTCCACATTCCTCATCTTTATCCATCATCTCTTTTCTTTTTCCATTCCACACATTTCCACCTCACCCTGTCAGAGTGGCCATGCCAGTCTTTTCTGTATTGGTTCCAGTTTATGATGTATGCTGTCTCTTTTGCTTGAGCTTTCCTTTTCATTTTCTCTGTGTTTTTGTCTCTGTCATTGACTCTTTACATGCTGGAGATTGGAATGTGAGTTCACTCTGTTTAAGGTCTTGGGGTGGGCTGTCTCTTGAGAAATAACAGAGCAAGAAATACTCTTTAACAGTGAATAGATAACACTGCATGGCTGAATGATTGAATAAAACTGCTTGGCCCTGAAAAAACAGTATAATACTTAATACTGGTGTTCTCACTCAAATGTTGTGCAGATTTTTATCACAATTTGAATGTAAAAACACCAACACCACTAACATCAGTAAGCTTAATTCACATTACAAAGAGGGTGTCATGCCTGAAAAATACACCTTATTGATGATGGATTGGACCATCAGGAAACTAGTTAAGCAGTTTGACTCAGATGTGCGCAAGTGGTGACTTTTTGTTAACAAATTGGTGGATGCTTAAGGGATCAACCTGGCTGATTTCTTAGCCTTTTTCCGGTATTGTTTTTTTAAATGCACATTTCCAATAAAATTAATTAATACATTCAGAAATTCTCTGTGGTTGCACAGAGTGGTGGTCTGAGAATTGGTTACACATCACAAGTAACAGCCTATTAGTGGTGAGAACATAGTAGCACATTCAGTCTGAAGCAGCTCTGGTGAGCTAGCTGAGATGTAGTTTGAAGGTAAGGTAGCAGATATTGTTGAAGTTGCACTAAACATAATTCTCTCTGCTGAAGATGGAGGACCACTGATGTGCTCTATTTCATTGGTGACAAGCATGCTTTCTTTCCCTTTTACACTAAAATGCCCGAAGAATGACCTTTGTTGCTGTGACTTACAGTTAAAGCTAGGCTAAGGGTACGGCTGACACTAAAGTGATGCTAACAATATGCTGTATCACATGGCCACGTTTCTCTAGCAGATGCCTGTCTTGCAAAAATTGAACAAGAAGCCCAAGCCATTGGTAGAAATGGAGAAAAACAAGGTGATGCTAACAGTGAAAAGGCAAGATTAGCAGGCAGCCACATATTACCATGAAACCACTCCCAGACTGATTCACATTACTGGCTTTGTGTCATGTGTTTGGCCATTTTGGTAAGAAATAATTTTCAAGTATTTTAAGTAGTCAACAGAGAAACAGTATCCCCAAATACTTAAGTGCAGGCTATGTTAGAAAGCCTGGGTCTGTATGCTCTTGACACATTGAAGTGCAAGCCAGCATTTTGTTTTCACTCAACAAACAGCCCTTGCGGTGTTTTCTCTGATATGTGAAATTGCCTGTCTCTTTTGATCCATGGTCCTTTGCAGAGGATAAATATGAAACCCCGTGGAGGCTTTGTCAGGGCTTTTCAAAGCAGCCGGAAAAGAAAAAGAGAGGTCATAAGAGGAAGCAGTTACTTTTAGCCATTCCACCTGAGGTGAGGGGACTCGGATCCCTTTCCAGTTCTCCACTTTCCCGTCTGTCTGGTGAAACAACTTCTTAATTAGGGCTCTAAGTGGATTGTAGCACATGAAAGCAGCATGGATTATAAAGGCTTCACATTTCAGTTGTGACAGATGAGAGAAAAAAAATCTATATAAGCATCAGGAAACAATGACTAGGCAGGCTAATCCATGTAGAAGTAAACAGAAAGAACATACTGTACAAAGCCCTTGAGAGCAAGAACAGCCTAGATATTATGGAACAAATGTATAATCCTTACAATTGTATAATCCATGGTTGAGACAGAAAGTGGAAGGACTATCTTTATATGGATTTTCTAACACTAGCATATTAGGTAGGTATCATTTGAGCCCTTTCTCTTCTTATTATGACACTGCAACTTGCAGAAATTAGTTTGCATTAAAAACATAAGATACTCCTATTAAATGAAATGAACTACACTGGCACCCTCCTGCCTACACACAGCAGGATGATCTATCTGAACTTTTGAGGTTTACTTTTTGAATTAGCCAGAACCCAAGTTAAATCCCCCTACAATTTAGTTTTGTAGAGTTAACAACTGAATTGATTGCAGTGCTGCTGCAGATAGAACATCTAGCCATTGATTTCACCCATATTCTGTTTTCTCTTCACGTGGCCCTCTCAGTCCTCTTTTCAGACTGATGCAGTAATCTGTAATTATCCAATGTTTTGAGATTGGTGTGAATGGTTAAACAGATATTCCATCTGGCTTTGGGACTCTGCTCCTGGCCAGGCTTTTAATATTGGTCTGATGCTACTCAGCTTTGAGTAAACGCATCAAAGGATAAACCCAAATAAAGCTTACTTTCAAATTATCGTTCTTTATTGGAGGTATTGATACGGGTTTTAGAGTTGCAGCAGTATACTGGTTTGATGTTATGCCATGGTATGAAAACGGACCTTTTATCATACCATGTACATTACTTATCTTCGGTTCTGGGGGGAGGTTGTGCAGATGGAGAATATCACCTGTGTGTAACATAGACAGTGCAAAAGATGGTCATAGCTTCCAGGTCTGAAAACTGAAGCCACCACGGAATTACCTTAAACTTGCATTCTTTTTAAAGGGGAAATAGCTGTTGTTGCAAAAAGATGGTCCCTGTAGGTGGTCCTACAGAGATTTCTTGCGTGACATCATACATGCATTGTTCGCAAGTTGTATGCCATATTGGATGTGATACAGCCACTGGTTGCTAGAGAAAAAATGTGTATTTCCCAAATGCTTGGCAAGTGGTTCCTGGCTGCACCAAAAATCTCCTTGCTTGATTGCTTTGGTAGCTAGCAGATTGCTGTGGTCACTCGTAGTTTGCATGAAAGATGCCGACTACTAGCTGAGTGGCAGTAAAGCTTGAAAAAGTGTGACGCAAACTGGAAACGGAGACCGTTGACCTTCAAAGTCAGCTTCTAGCCAGTTTGTCTGTTTTCGGTCACTTTTTAGCCCTTTTTTTATATTTTTATTTATTTTTTTTATTATTGTCTGTTTTCATTTTTATCTTTCCATTTTTTTATTATTTATTTATTTTATCACTTTTTAGCCTTTTTAAAGACTTTAGTTTATTTATTGTAAATTTATTGTCTGTTTTCATTTTTACCTTTTCGTTTTTTTTATTGTTACTTATTGGTTTGTTTTTGTTTTAATATGTGCTTTCATATTTTATTGCTGTCTTTTAACTGGAAAGCACTTTGGTCAACCCTGTTGTTTTTGGTCAACTTTTACTTTGAAGGCGAACAGTCTCCGTTTCCAGCTTGCGTCGCACTTTTCACAGTCTCACTACCACTTAGACAGTAGTTTGCATCTTCCATGCTATTATGGGCAACTGCAGCAATCTGCTAGTGACCAAAGAAATTGCAAGGAGGTTTTTGCCAACTGTTGGAGAATACACATTTTTCCTTAGCCACCGGTGGTTGCCAGAAGGAAGAATAGAGTAATTTATTCATTTACAAAGAGTAATTACTTTTCAAAGGTCCTTTGGTCAGTATGAAGATCATGATTATTTTATCATGATTACACACAGACTTTGAAGAAAATAGTGGATTTTTTAAATGTTTATAAAAGAAGAGTGTTGTCTTTTAATTAAGTAGATTTCAGTGAACTTTAATTACAATTCATATAAATAAACTAACTAACTAAATAAATAAATGTGCAATTATGTGCTAAATGTGCCTTACGTGGAATGAATTTGAACTTTTATGAAGAGGCAAATGCTGAAAGGCAAAATGGGAGAATCATTACAAAACAGAATGGGGGGTGGGGGGTAATTAATTTAACTCGGCTATCTTGTTTTAATAATTGGAGGATGGCACATTTATGATGGGGGGAAAAAAATTCTTTTAATTTAACAGCCTTTGGGGATATTGTAATACAGAGTCAATTGTGATACATTGGCTGATACCGATATTTAGCCTTGTTGACTGATATTGGTAAATAAGATGGCATTTACTGATTTATTTTGCAGTGGCTAAAGACCTGAAAGGATAATTTCTTTGTATTGTGGAACAAATGGTGAAGTATACAACAACAGAAAAGACTGAACTAAATTTAAATAGACATTGTTATTGACCTAGAATTTCACTGTTGGTGCATCCCTAGTATGATTTATTGACTTATTTGTGATCAGTATTAAACTAGTTGCAGAACTGGGAGAACAACAACAACATGTCAGCTGTCTGGTAGGAAAAATTGAGTGCAGGGGGTCCACGTGTTCATTATCCTGCATTAAAATGAATTTGTGTGAAATTAGTAATTCTCCCAGAGTGTCCTCAACCCTTTCTCACATTGACTCCATAATGAAATTGCAAGAATGCCACTGAGCACAAGAACTGTAAGTCTTATCCCTTACCATGTATGGGAGCGTTACTGAAATTCCTACCAACTGCCTTGCCATCTGTTTCCAAGCAGACAAAGCTCTCAAATTTCTGCCTTTCTGGATGACTAAAGGGATGTTGCTACTGTTGGCTGCCTCGGTTGGTATTAGTGAAAGAAGTGATTTTCTGACCCAGTTGGATTTGTTAATTGCTGCCATCTCTTTTGTGCCATTTTGGGGGAAATTGATTTGTGTGTGTGTGTGTGTGTCTGGAGCTGCAACTTGAAATGCATGCAAGGCATTCGTCGTAAAATTACCTCACAATTTCAGCGCTCATGATCATTTGAGTGTCATCTTTGAACTAGATTGAATTTCTTGTTCAAATTGGGGCCATTAGCATTAGAATAATTATTTGACAACTTAACCCATTCTGGTTGCTAAATCCGTTAATGCTGCTGTTAGCCCACATCTTTAATATCATTAGGTAAATTCTAGTTCAGTTTGTGAGCAGCACTGTCTCTTTGTTTTGGATTTCTTAATACCTGCTCCTGGTGAATCTTACAGTGTCCCTACTGACTATTTGTCAGAACGTAAGCCTATATAGAAAAATATATGGTATACCTGCCATATATCAGTTTTTCTGGGGTTCGCCTGAATTTTGAGGCAGTCTTCTGTTTTACCATTTTTCCCAGGAATCTCCTGTAATTTGGGTGACCTTCAAATTGTATTTGAATAATCGGAATACACAAATTGGTACCAGAGCCCGACTGATGTAGTATTTTTAAGACCAAATCACCAATATTTGGTGATTTAAAAATCCAGTATTCTGATATATCAGCCGATAGTTTTTTCTTTCAGACATAAGAAACATAAAGAGGTTTCTTTAACATTTGTTATGTCTCATTATTTATTTACTTCTTTACGCTCTGCCCGACTCTGCTCAGATCATCTGGTTGTTGTTGTTTGGGTGACAAACTATGCAGTGCCAACACTCATAGCATGGTTGATGGGAATTTCTTCCATCTCTTCTTTACTTTTTTAAAATTTTCATTCATCAGCTGTTATAAATGCCGATACTGATAGATCGGCAAATGTCGATCAAATATGGCCGATAATATCAGGACGCTGATAAATCAGTCGGGCACTAATTAGTGCGTTTTTTTGTGTTCATCTAATGTTACCCAAGTTGCCTGATTGTGTGTGAAATGCAGTCTACACATACAGTTAACACACTACATATAATTTCAACCCATCTTCAATGCAACCTGATAACCCACAACACCACAGCCTGAATCAAGGAGTGTGTGAAGCTTATGTCTGTGCAGAACGACTAGTAATAGATCTAGTGAAGGAAATGGCTCACTGTCTTAGGCTGTTGTTTGACCATTTCAGCTCTCCATACTGCAAAGACTCAGTAAAGAGTGAGACTTTAAAAACCCAAAAATAAATAACGGTGATTCGAGCCATACGTGCGAGTCTTGGGATGTGTATAACACGGAGTGTTGACTTCATTATAGCTGGAAAGATCTTAGACGATTTGAGTTTCCTGAATCAATAACATAACTGAAATGCTGTAAAAACCACAAGCATCGTGACTCGTTGTCTTCTAACTGGAGACAACGAATTACGACCGTTTTCATCAAAATAATCCAAGCTGGACAATATCATCAAAATAGTTGTAAGTTGCTGTATACTGTTCGAAAAGTGAGACGACTACTGTGAAGGGACTTTCTACAAAGTGTGACTCCGGAAAAACTGAGATGCCACAAAAATATACAACTTACAGCAGAGTAGTGTCACCAGAATCATTTTACACATCACTGGCCTCATGTTGGTTATTATAGGAACTCAGTTTTGAAAATAAGACTTTTGCCTATTTTATTTTATCAGGGAAATTTTTTTAATAACTTTATTGTCATACTGTGTCATTATCAAACAAACAAACAAAACACTAAATGTTGGCAAGTATGATATAGTGAGGTAGCAGATTATTAGGTATGCCTAGCTAAAACTACACAGCACTGTACAGCAGGCAGCCAGTGTATTGAAAGAGTCTCAGCCTGCTGGGCCTATGCATAAGGGAATTACACGAATCTCAAGATGCTTACAGCTGTTAAGGAAGCTGATATATTTTATTTGTTTTTGTTACTGTTTAGATATATTTGCATACAAAATGGCTCAATAACTACTAGAACTTTTCAGCTGATATTTGCCCAGTAATATTCACTGATTAGCTCTAACAGGCTTAATCATTGCTGTTTGTTTTGGAGCAATGGTGTGCATGCAAATGCGCAGTTCTGCTGTTCAAATCTATGCCACACAATTTGCAGTTATGGCAGGCTGCCGAGTCTAACAGCTTTTCTGGCAGAAATCCTATAAATGCTTCCTTTTTATGAAAGTTTTAATGTTATTTATTTATTTAATTTTTTGGTGAAAACTGTTATAGAGAGATGTTGAAGTTTATCTTGACAATCGAGTTCCCCAGTTATTTTCAACCGATGCAGAGTTTATAGTGATTCCTGCAGTGTTCACTGACAGTTTTAGGTTCTGATTGGTTGGAAGGTTTGTTTTAACGGTTTGTATCTGGACAGTTTAACTGGACACCTATGACAGATGCTTCTTTCTTGTTTAATTCAATTCAATTCAATTTTATTTATATAGCGCCAAATCACAACAACAGTCGCCTCAAGGCGCTTTATATTTTAGGGTAAAGACCCTACAATATTAGACAGAAAACCCCAAAAATCAGATGACCCCCTATGAGCAAGCACTTGGCAACAGTGGGAAGGAAAAACTCCCTTTAACAGGAAGAAACCTCCGGCAGAACCAGGCTCAGGGAGGGGCAGCCATCTGCCGCGACTGGTTGGGGGTGAGGGGAAACAGAAGAGAGCAGAGGGAGACAGGACAAAAAAGGCACACCTATGGGAGAGAGACAGGGTTAATAATAGCTAATGATTAAATGCAAATGTTGT
>VUQI01005922.1:7366-24751 GCA_015106735.1 Paratilapia polleni
AAAAAAAAAAAAAAAAAAAGAAAAAAAAAACATATTTAAAAAAAAAAAAAAAAAAAAGAAAATCACCATATTTTTTGGCAAACTGTGTCAAAGTGAACAGATTTTTGTTTTAGAGAAAAACAAAAACTACAATAGCATTTTCCACAGCTGAAGTTTTTTCATTACATCATCTGAATCCATACGGGATTTCCATATAAATGGCTTTCTTCTCAACCCAGATCTCTATCTCTTTATTCTGCAGCCAAGAGATGAATCCTTCCTTCATTTATCTTTAATTGGATTTCCAATATAAACTTGTTATCCATCAGAGATCCCTTCGTGCCTCCCTCCTTGCATTTAACTTTTCGGCAAGTGACATCAGACGCTCTGCTAGGCTGCTCCATTATTCAACGAACCGACTCACACATCCACGGCCAAAAAAATGTAACAAAACTAGAATGAAATCCTCTGAATGATTCATTTGGCTTTTTCTTGATTCATTTCCCATTCACTTGGATTCACTTTAACACCATCCTACAGTAACTTCAAGGAGGAGTTTAAAGATGTAGAGCCTGATAATGGTGGGAAGAAATAAAGTAACACTCTCAAACATCATATCATTATCAGCATCAGCCAATACCAACCTGCCCTCAGTATGTCTGAAAGCTCTGAAGAACATTTCCATTATAAGTATTTTCTTTATAGATGCAATAAGTAAAATTCAGAACCACTGGATGTCACACAAGAGCAACAGCATTTCAAACCCAAACTAACAGGCACATCAGCTACATCTCCCACCTCCCTTCATAGCTGACATGCAGACAGAAAGCTTGCGTACACTATAAGGCAAACAAAAATATCCAGCTAAAACCATTAGCCCATGCTAGTATTATAAAATACACTCAATGACCCTGATATGTTACATTAAGCCAACTGATACGGAGCTCACCATCATGAAGAAAACCTCGACTGCAGTTTGCTCTCCTCTGCTTGTTTTTGTATTGAGATATCATTAAAATTAGACAATCACACATAAAGTAGGTAATGATGAACAAAATCTCACTTACAGGACCCTTACTTGCAAAAAAAGAATCAGAAAATTAACCGTTTATTGATGTTTAACGTTCACAGATAACTTAAATGCATTTTAAATTCAAGGTTAACAGTCAAAAGCTGAACTAATGTGCTTCATCTGGTCTGTGTGTTTGATTCGATTTGACTGACAGTGACTGAAGAAACCAGCAAGTATCAGCACTTTTTTTTTTCCAATCTAAAGCCCACTAACTGTAAAACAATAAGAGTGAAGAGAAATGGAAACAGAAATGGCTCATGTGAAATAACTACAACTACAACGTTAAGAGTAAACCTGCTTTCAAAGTCTTAAAAAACAAAATGTTACAATTATTCAAGAGCCGCCAAGTTATCAAGATTTTTTCTTTTTTTTCTGGGAGAAATCAAATGATAATAAAGAATTTGAATATAATGCCTACTTATTAATCTGATGTGGATAACTCTGAGACCTAAGTCACAAACAGCATTTGTTGGTGCCACGCTCAGCTGGAAGGTAAAATCACAGTTCACAGTGTTTTTAGATGGCCAGCTGACATTGCACAACAACTCTGCCTCCTGTACATTTGTGCTGATTCTGTAATGCTTAATATCCAATACTGTTTTATTATTAATGTATTATACTGAGGATACCATTTGCCCGATGAACATCTGGTAGGAATGAAAAGTCTATTTTACTGTAACAGATTTCTGAAGCCAAAACTGTGGGGATATTCTCTACCTTTTCTTAATAGCTTGTTATTCATCAGTGGGGTTCTTTCAGCTTCATCTGATATGTTTAACCCCAAGAGAGACTCAAGCAGCCAGGGGAGAAAAAGAAAATTATCAGTTAAAGATGGAAAACAATTAACAACTGGCTCAAGCCTCCCACACTTGGCTCCCTGCTTGGTTGTGGAGTCAACTCACCTATTCGCATCAGTTCCTGTGCGTGTGGGAGAGCGAGACTGGCACGGTCAGAAAGTGAGCCAGCCAAATGTGCCGGGTTCTGACAGCTTGGCTGAAAGATAACCGAGGTCTTTCTTGCGCTTACCATCAGACACCGTTGAGTACTGAAGTACGTGGGTGAGTGTAGGCAGGGGAGACAACTGAACTGCCACCACAGCCGAGATAACAAAGGAAATTAGCAACTTGAATACAGGTTCAAGGGGAGTCAGAAACACAAACAGGGAAGTGTGATCCTCAAAATTCCAACATAACTGCAACATAATTAGCTCGCCACAGCTTCTTTTCTTCTGATCAACGTTAAAAAAAAGGTAGAGGCCTCTCAGATGCTCAACTTGATCTTAAAAAACAACCCAATTCAGAAAAAAAAAAAAAAACAAGTTAAATTCCAATTTCACCTGAACTGGTTTACAATTTCGTAGCTTTGTTCATGATTTTTGCAGTAACATAATTAAAGTCCAGTAAAGCACACACTTGTAAACACAAACTGTACCCAGAACTTTTTCACCCAGGAATTCCCAGGAACTAAAAGGTCCCTTCAGACCATTGTGTGCGTTTCCATTACGACATGCAAAACTGGGCAAATTAGTCCGCTGATGTAGCGAGAGGAGTTTTTAACTTGACTTTCTCCATCTCTCTTTATTTTTCATTTCTGTGTCTGTATGAAGGCCTGTACACACACACACACATACACACACACACGCGCACACACACACAGCAGCTACAGTGACAGGATGACGCCTTCTCTTCGGTTACAAAACTCAGGCAATGTGGCACCTTCCTGCTGGGCCGTGTGGGTGTGTTTATTAGGCCTTTAGAACACTACCACTGTGAAACAATCTCTAATTGTGCATAAATTGACCATGGTGCTACTGCTGCTATAAAACTAAAACGCAAGTTGAAACCAAATTTGAAGATGCCCTTGATGTGAGCAGCGGAATGATTTCACTTACTGCAAGTCTCCTCTGCCTCATCGGAGCCATCCGGGCACTCTGGCTCCCCGTCGCAGCGCCAGCGTCCTGGGACACACTGTCCATTTAAACAGGCAAACTCTGCAGGGGCACACGTTTTCCTGGCTGCTCAGAGAGAGAAGCGCAGACAGAGAAGAAGAGAATCAAGACAGGATGTTAAAAAAATGGGTAAAAGCATGGTTAGTCTGCAGCAGGACTTGATTTCTGTCATAAAATTGGTCAGATTATCAGAATCCCTACAATTATCCCTCTCATCAGAGATCAGTCTCATCACTTCTCACATTATTCCTGTGCAGCTCTCTACAGTGTACTCTCTCCTTCCTGATATCCTTCGCTAATTATCTACACTTTCCCCATTTTCTGGACCTTTATTCATTGCACTGCCTCCCCTTCCCGCTATCTGCCTCCCCTCCCTCCCTCAGTCTGCTGATCTCCAAAAACAGTCTAATCTCTCCTTCAGGTTTTCCATCACAGAGCAGTGAAATGGATGTTGATTGCCGAACACTGCACGCTGAGGGAGGTTAAACCTTTTACCTCGCAAACCTGTTTACTACAGAAAGTTACACACCAGCAAGGCCACGGGCTGATAAACATGTCAGGCGTGCTGAGAACTGGAAATCAAAAACGCGTCTGGGAAAAAGGCCTGTTTAAGCAATAAGAAGAAAATTTTCATCAACAGCCGAAAGCTTATCGCTGTTACCTTCCAAAAATCTCAACAACTTTATTGAAACTGTAATGTAACACATGAACTCTTGACACACACACACGCACACACTCACAATCAAAATACTCCCCACCTGTAGCACCTAAGCTGCTAGTACGGCAAGAGCGTCAGACACAGGCAGAGGGCAGAGCCATTCAATTTCCTCAGCCAGTTACTCCAGCTGGTCCTGTAGCACAGTCTAATAAATCACTGGCTAAAAGCCCTCAGCCGAGATCTGTGGTGATGTTACACAGCCACAACTGTTTCTAAGCTGGCCCCCATGTTGGCACTGATGCTTCAAATTAGATATAGCATTTAGAGGTTTGCAGGGAGCTTAAGTCTAGCTGAGGGGCTGTAAGGAAAGAGAGAAAGATTTTTCAAGTCTTTCTCAGCTGTGCTTCTACTACTGCAACTTCTTTCTTGACCCTGATTTTATTTGCTGTTGTCAACACTGGGCAAATACTGTTTTTCTCGATGTCCGACATCTTTTTCTTTATGCCACAGCTGTAGGTGTGCCTTCAGAAGTGAGCACAATGAAATCTGGTGCTCTTCAACCAAAATAAAGAAAACCTTAGTTCAAACATACCATTAGCTGAAAATTGTCAAGGACTTCAATTTCAGCTTATTAGTAGAACCCATGCACCGTAAATACATGCTAGTAGTTATAATAAAGAGGTAACATGGCTCTTTAAATTTAAACCTCCCCTTGAGCATGTGTAAATAATGTCCTGCTGTTTCCTGGCAAAATAAAAAGCAAACTGTAAGAGCAATGGTAGAGGAGCAAGAGGAACATTTAAATTGCAAGCACATTCCTGTGACACTCTGCATTCCTTTACAATGTATTGCATCATGTACTGTAATGTAACATCATGCACTGTTCATTCAACAGTGTGCAATTTGCATGCTAGACACTGTGTGTGCATTTTTATACTGAATGTATGTATTATATTATTTGAATTTACCAGATACTGTCTGTGTCCATTACAAATTTACTTTGCGAAATAAAGTCTATCCTATCTTTGTGCTGGCACTGATATACACACTTGCAATTGTGTTGTGCAATTCATGTTACTTAGGATAAACTATGGCTGTGCCTGAATATCCCACTGTATTCATTTGTGGGGTAGTTGTTTTTCAGAATCCATCAGAATAGCTGCAGTAGGTTGACTGCCCACTCTCCTCAAAGCAGTCAGCGGAGGGGAATCAGTGCAGTCTGTCACCAAGAAGCACTCAAATAAGAACCTGCTTGTCTGTAATTGTAAAACCTGTTAATTACTCCATTCTCAAATTTCTCCTGTGTCAATTACCAGTGTCAAACCAGTAACAACTCAGCTTGGCTTGCTGATGTTACCAGAGGAGATTATGAAGTGTGTAATAGGGTAGCTCCAATAAACATGCATTTCAGCAGTGAATGTGTTTATCACAGACCGCCGTCTCATTAAATTGAAAAAATTCTAAATTAACATTCTTTCTTGTCTTTCCTGCAAAACGTTATGAACTGACCCCATTACACTACTGAGACAAACACTCCCTTTGCACTTCTCCTCCTTTAGTTCTTTCAACCGTAGGTCTTTCCCTCCTTTTTACTCTATTTGTCTAAACCCCAGGCCCCTAAGTTTGCCACAAAAAAACACAAAACAAAACAAAAACCCTTTGATGGTTATTTTTCTTCAATCACATAAAGTGTGTTGGTTTTCCATAGTGAAGCTTAAGTAGCTTAAGTGACACTTGTGTCCTCATTAGGAGAGCAGTAACGAGGGCTTTCACTAAAGGTGAAGACATACGATTATGTGGCAAACAGGGATTGTGATATCCTTTTAACCAATACTTCCCTCAAGTGTATAAATTCATTAGTAGTTTGCGCACATTATTTTAAAAAATGCAAACTGTGTGCTTCCTGCAACACACATGCATATTTCTAAAAAGTATTAATCACTCATGTAGGTTTGGCAGTGTAAAAGAGGAAGAGATACACAGAGAGAACCCAGAGGCATAATACAAGCTTTAAAGGCAACACACCTCCTACAACAGAATAATTAGACTCATAAGATCTTCCTTACAAATCCTCGAAAAAGCTACAGCGCATTACATTTTTTATTCAGCACCAAGTTGAACATTTTTAACTTCCCAAACAAACCTTTCATTCCTCTGCATCCAAATCTCTGGATGGGTATTAATATCGTGTTAATTAGTCTGACTCCCGTGAGATGAACAAAAAGAAAGATGAGGGCAGAACTGAGAACCTAAGGCTCTGCGGTTTGCTGGTTAAGGCTGTGCTTAAGACTTTATTTGATCGCATGACAAAGTCTTTGAAAATCTCACGCTGATCCAGTATGTGGCCCCTGCAGGTCAAGTGTGCCCATGTCATGCAGTTTCTTGCTGAGAAGCTGAGCTTCTTACCCAGCACAACTGAGCCTGCTACTCATTTCAGTCAAGGTCTACAGGGGCCATGGTTCACTTGGCAATAATTACTTAGGCCAGCTCATGCCATCTGCTTGGAATGACTTTCTGTTTTAATTAGGAAACATTTTAAAATGTTAGGCTCATGGGGGGTGGGGACCACGAGGGTGGGCTGAAGAGGAAAGTGACGAGAGAATCAAAAGGAGGCCGGCCATTAGATAGAAAACCGAGGAATAACAGAAGTGAATAATAGTGGCCAAGATTAGGAGTGACAAACAGTAATACTGCTTTATGGAATCTTATTTGACACTGTGTTACTGTATAAAAACAGGCAATATTACTGTACTGCATATGGCAGAGAAAGCACTTACTGAACTTAAATCCCTTTGACATGCACTGCACACGTCTGCTACTCTCATGCATGCAGACATACACACTTAGAACAGTATGGCTCCCTGTTCAAGTATAAATGGCAGACTATTACATAGAGGCACGCCTCTAGTACATCTGAGAAAAATCAAAAACAAAAGCAATTCGGTGTTGTGTGATTCACCTGTCGTGAGCATTACAAATGAGATGTGACACAGAGAGAATGAGGGCGCTGTACAGGGGAGTTCACCCAGCCATGCTATGTCTCCTAGAGGAGGTACCGTGGGAAGGAGCTCCACGCTCTGGCAACCCCACCTGGAGCCTCCTCCTCTGGGGCTGATGTTGTCAACATTTCAATGCTTCAGCTCCTTTTCATCTTTCTTAAAAACCATTCATGTGGATGTGTTTGGCAGACCTATATGAAGTATGGGTTTTGCTGTTACATTTAGTTGATGCTGAGCCTTGTATGAATAAGATATAAGTCAGTTTGGCTCACTGCTGATGTGACTGATATACGATTTTCCTAAGCAGCGGGGGTGTCAGAGTGTATAAATTGCAATGAAATATGCTCGATCCTGCCTCGAGGAGCTCCTAACCAGCTTTAAACTTTTTTTTAAACTTTTAAGCCAAGATAGCTATGTGGCTCAAGAGATAGCAACGACATGGCTGGTTGCTCTGTTGGTCCAATACTTTGGGCTGGCAGGGCTTTTCCCCTTTTTTGTGCTCCTGTTTCAATTTTAAAATTTCAATTCTATCTCCAGAACCAGTCATCTGAAAAATCTCCTCTCACTTAACATCACTTACCTGCAAACGTAATAGCATTTGAGTCAGCCTGAGCAGCACCCTAATGTTAGCATGTTAACAAGCTAAACTAAGATGTTAAATATGTTATGTTGCTGGATAAATGCTATATGAACATAACCCTTTTCGATGTTGGTTTCTGATAGTAGAAGGCTATTTAGCTCGGTCATGGCCAAGTACAGCTTCATACAGTTGTTACCATGGCAATATACTCTTTTCATTCTCTTTTTAACTCTTTCTTTTGTCACTTTCACACATGAACTACATGACAATGTGAGAATCAGGTCTTTAAAAGATTAACATAGCAATCATGACGTCACCCTGGGAATTTTGAAGCTTCAATGTTAAGAGTTTTAGCCACCGCCATGTTGGTTTTTTGGAGCCAGAAGTGACAATATTTGGATGAGAGGATGTTACCAAGCTTGTTAGCAAGCTGAAAGAAATTCACCCCACTCAGAGCTGCTATAAGGGGGGAAACTGTTCACAGAGGCCAAAACTATTTTACATACCAGGGTGTAAATATGTGTTTAAGTTATTTATGTATTTAGGGTATTTTAACATGGGAGTCTAAGAGGAGTCTAAAAAGACTGACTGGCTTTTGGAGCCAGCCTCAAGTGGCCATTGGGGAACTACAGTTTTTGGCACTTCTGTGTTGGCTTCATTTTTCAGCCCTGAGAGCGGCTGAAGAATGGTCAGAACATATTCTGGGGTTGCCCTTTGTCACATGTACCACACAGGAGATAATCAGCTTCAGACACATTCTCACTTCTGGAAACTCTACATTTGGTTTAGGCAAGGAAGCCGCCCGAGGAAAGTGTGTAGTAGGCAGGATATAGCTAGCTGGGAAATCACCAAACTACACTATATTGCCAAAAGTATTCACTCACCCATCCAAATCATTGAATTCAGGTGTTCCAATCTCTTCCATGGCCACAGGTGTATAAAATCAAGCACCTAGGCATGCAGACTGCTTCTACAAACATTTGTGAAAGAATGGGTCGCTCTCAGGAGCTCAGTGAATTCCAGCGTGGTACCGTGATAGGATGCCACCTGTGCAATAAGTCCAGTTGTGAAATTTCCTCACTACTAAATATTCCACAGTCAACTGTTAGTGGTATTATAATATAGTGGAAGCGATTGGGAACGACAGCAACTCAGCCACGAAGTGGTAGGCCACATAAAATCACAGAGCGGGGTCAGAGGATGCTGAGGCTCATAGTGCGCAGAGGTTGCCAACTTTCTGCAGAGTCAATAGCTACAGACCTCCAAACTTCATGTGGCCTTCAGATCAGCTCAAGAACATCATATTAAACCCTATGGAAACCTAATGGGATGTCACTCAAGTTCATGTGCGTGAGAAGGCAGACAAGCGAATACTTTTGGCAATATCCTGTATTACCTGTGCTATTCACACAGACTTTGTGTTGGGGAGCTGGCAGGTTAAAAACTGTTTAATCCGACTGAGTCAGACATTTGCGTTCTCACATCCACCTCTGTTGGGTAATGTGTAGAAATGTTCAGGGCTGCAGTGGATGTGTGCTAACATCTTCTTTAAATACTGGTTCAGTTGATTTGCAGTATCAAATATTTATTGATTGATTTGTTGATTAAATTAAGATTATTTTCATTGTGACAAGAACACCATTTGATAGAAAACATCACTGAGTGAACATATTAATGCGCCAAGTCAAGATCAGAGCACACTCAATCACTCAGCGATGTTCAGGAGCACAGAAGCACAGAAGCAGACAGCCTGACATTCACACACATAAAAACACACACATCCAACCCCTTGAAGAAGAATTATTTTCTTCCTTCTTATTTATTTCTTTTTTTTAGTACGAAGGATATTAATGACAGCACTTTCATTTTGGGGGCCATGAGAAGCTTAATAGGTAATGCAGTGATAAGCACATTCTCCTGTGGATCAGAAGACAAATGGCCTCATTAGCGCAGAGTGAAGTAGGAGAGTGTTGTCGAAGCAGGAAACATTATGTATCCTGTTAGCTTAAACCAGCATGCAAATGACTAACCCTTCTAAAATTAATGGGATATCATGATAGCATACAAAATACAGTGTGGCATTGACAACACTTGGGACATGCTGTTCCTGAAATTGTTTTCGCAAATAACTGCAGAATTTACTTAGACTCATTTGAGCATTGAGGTAACTTTCAAGTACCACACAAATATGCGGAAATTTTGCTCAGTTTTAAAGTATGTTTCTAATGTGGCATGTTATATATCTAGGAGCTCCATGTGGGGAAGCCTCCTTAGAGCAGCAAACAATTTCTCTTGTTGATTCGATTTATCTGTTGTTATCAGTCAATAGAGGAAGTCATTACATATTTTCTCCTGTCAGTCAGGTCTGTGTGGTCAGCAGTGAGCCACTGGAACCAACAGGAAGACGAAAAGCCACACAGGACTGAGCACTAACTCAGCTCTGGTTGATGGAGTATTGATCTGAAAAACACAGAGCTGAGTAGCAGCATCTACAGATTAAATCTCTCTTTTTTTCTCTCTTGTTTGTTGTGCATTTTGCCCTTTTGGACAAATTGAGCAAATCAAATGTTAAAGATAAAGCTAAAGGAAGGAGAATGGATTGATTACCCTAACACAACCTGCATATCTGGGCTGCAACCTGACTTGAGTCTAACTGGCTGGAAGATGGGTCTTAAGATTTTGATTACTGGTATGTTATATCCTTTTGACCAATCCAAATATTAAGACAGAAGCTCTGAAATCTAAACCAACAACAAAAGTCTTCTTTAAATTTCTAAGGGAATGGAAAGCAGAAGACAAAATAAGGCGTAATCACAGAAAAATATCCCGAAATATCCCCCCCAAATATCTAAAACTTTAATCAAAGGCTTAGGGCAATACACATGAAGGCAATCAGCTAGGCAAACAAAACAGTGAAGTGGCAGGCATAAGGCAATGTTCAAAACAGTCTAAAGATAAAGAAGGAAACAAAAATAAGAAAATGTTAGAAAAATCATGCAAAAAGACATAAGAAATATACTTTACACTGCATATATATAAAAACACACAGTAAACAGCTCATTAGACACAGGAGAAGCACAAAATTGTTGGGAATTACATAAAGACAGGAAGGACAACAGAATAAAGTGAAACAAGGTGGATGATTTCAAAATAAAACAGGAAATTACTTAACCATGAACCTAAAACCGTGACTTATTGAAGTTGGAAAGTGAAATAAGAAAATGGTACAAAGAGTTCAGGATTTTTATAGCGGAGACACCAAACTAATTATAAGAAGATAAACATGCAGACACCTCAGGACCACTTTGTCTGTTTCTAGGCAACTGCTTGTTTCTATGTTGGTTCAGTAATACTGAGAAAGACAGCCACATGAAGGGAAAGTTATAGCAAAGCACTTCAGGTTTTGAGAATGGATTCTATATAAATGGACTGTGCTTATATAGCACTTTTCTACTCAGTTTTGAGCACTCAAAGCGCTTTCTTACTACATGCCTCTTTCACTCACACATTTATACAAGTGATGTAACGCAAAGTCATGTAAGTCAGTTCACTGGCATACATGAGTTTGCAGTTACACTTGCCTCAAATTGCAACTTGAGGGACCAAGTAAGTACTCTATGTCTTTAACTCCACCACCCTCATTTTATTGATCAGTATTAATCAGCAACATGAAAATAATCAGTAAAACTTTGTAGGTGAAATAGCCATGTAAAAAAAAATATGGCAAATAGTCATACCTAACTTGTGGCTAATAACAATCACATAAAGACTATTATTAGATCCATAATTAATAACTCATAATACTGTAATGCAGCATGCCAGAGGTAAGAGAGGCTACTTATTGCTGTTCACTGCCCAGCATTTCTTCTGACCTTGTGTACTGGCCAAAGACTTATACTGTGCTAATTATAGCCCTCAGCCTCCAAAAAGACATATTTTCTCTTCCTCCCTGTCAGGTCACATTGACACAAACACCTCCTTTCCAAGGAAGAGAGTGGGCAGCCTGAGCTTAAAAAGCTCCTTAGTTCCTATTATGAAGCCTGGGAGTGATTTTTACTGAAGACTTTTAGGTTCAGTTTAGCTAAATCCCTAGAGATTTACCTTGAAGCCAATAGTATCATGGAGCAATATCAGACAGCGGTATAGGGGATTGTGCATGAGCATCTGTAAGAAAGCAACAGGACACATCTATATCTTGGTTTCTCAAGAGGTTTTCAAGCCTTTTCAGGCCATTTTTTTCATGCTCCGGTGTCCGTCCACTCCCTTTTGATGTGCAAGCTCATATATGAAGCACATATGGGGGTGGACACAGACACACTCACATGTACACACTACCACAGAGCTGACACACTGACAAATGTTGCTGATATAACACATACATCACTGCTTACAAGGAAAGCTTGCCAAGAAATAAGCAAATACACAAATATAAGCCTACACACATACACATGCACATCTCTGGCCTTCACTGCATGACGCCTTCTCCATGTGTCTGACCTTCTGCTACAATCCTTTCATCCTGTGTGTGTTCCTAGTTTAGAGAAACAAAATATGGTTGATCTACAGCCATATGTCAACAGTTTCATCCTATAACCTGGCACTGTCACTGGAACGCACTGTGCCTTTATACAAAGTCCAGGCAAGGCCAAATTTACAGAAGACTCAGCATGTCGTTCGATGAAGCATGAAAAGGAGGCGTGAGTTTCTGGTAAAATTTCACTTCATTATGGAAAGTATCAAATTTTTGCTTAGCAGTTTCAGGTCCCAGAATTTTGGTGCTGGACATATAAAACTGCACCTATGGGATCTTATTACACCACATTTATGAATATATAGTATCTGAATTTAAGATACCTGAAGGTGAATCTGACAATACAGCATTCACCTCATTTCAGACTGTACCTTCTTTACAACTGGCACTTCTTGAGCTCATCTCATTATGGAGTTAAAACCATTATTGTACAAGTGGTTACGCAGCTATACTTGGTGGTGCAGGTACTGGTGTCGTGTTCCCTGTATTAATTCCAGCACCCTGCTAATGATTCAGCAGGGAGAACAATCAGACCCCAGGAGTGTCAGAACCGAGCCCACGAGACATTATCAGTGAAATATGAAGACACAGCTTAAAGAGTAAGGCTCCTAGAAACAGATGATGGGAACCACACAAAAAGAGGGTGTAATGGAGGGAATGAAACGCATGAGTTTGCAGCAGGTAGAGAGGAGTACGCCTTAGATGAACTGCCTTGTTTCATGTGTTGAATGTGATTTATGTTACATAAATGTGACACCAATGTCCTGCAGGCAAGGTTTAAACAGCGGGCATTTGCAGGAACCAGCTCCTACTGCTGTCTCTAAATCCATGGTAAAGGTCAGATTATGTGCCCTTTTCCACAGTTGGAGCTAGCGAATGCAGCCCCAAATCCTACTTTTATCAGAAACGAGCAGAAAAACAAGAGTCTTCAAAATAAAACTAATCCCACTAGACAGATGGAGAGGCCTCTTGTGTTAAGATAAAACGGTGAAGGCTTAACTTTGATAAATGGCTGATTCTCTGGCCGTTTACACACAAAACCAACAACCTTGGCAAACCAAAAACATTGCCTAAGCAACCACTGCAGAAAATAGTGCAAAGAAATGCAATAAAGCACCTGCCTATTGCTGTAAACTATCTACATAAGGTGCCCTCCAAATGATCGAAGACAAGCTGGTTGCTGTGGTCTGTCACCTGCCCCAGAGTTTTTGGTTAAGTCTCTCTGGTAGGGAAAACACACAGACACACAGTTTCAGGACGGGTCCCTCAGCCAAACAGCTGACACCGTCACTGCTGCTCTTCCCCCCAGAGCCTCTCCTGCATGCTTCGATAGAAATCAACACAGCAGCCAGATGCTCCTTCCTCATAGCCTGAAAGAACACAGTCTGCATGCTAGAGTTCAAACTAAGATCCTGGTGAACAGAACTTATATAATCTGTAAAGGTCATAACCTTTGGTACTGTTTGATTTGTTTGTTGAGCCCCTGGTTTTGTATTTCCCATCACAACGTCATAAGAGTCTACACAGACCTTTTCCTCAGGGATGTATTATTGATCAGACTCAGGAAAGCTTGACTGCACACATATAATCTTTCTCTGCAATGTTTTGCTTCAAATTAAAACTGTTCACAGACCTCAACCTTGCAGGTATTCAGCAAAAGCACAGTATTTTACTATCAGTTACTAATGGCACAGAAGGGGATTCAGAAGCTTGCTTAAGGGAGATATTAAAGGATATCTCTGAAAAGAAAAGGACAGCATTTCACACTCCCCAGTGTGGAGCTAAAATCTCCTATCTTGGAAGTCCATATATAGAGAAACACAGCCCATACAACTGAATTTCAAAACTACAAAATGAGTCTAAAAAAGAAGCAGGGGCAATGAGGAAAGTTCACAGATTGAAAGCAGTTAACTTACCAAAGCCTGATAGGAGATGTGGGGGGAATATCACCACTGTGAGTTTACAGTAATGCTCACAGAGTGCAGCAGTGCACACACAGCATAGTTGTTTAAACATAGTGTGTAAACAACTGAGCTTTACCAAATACCATCTGAAGTGTGCCTATACCCCAGCACACAGTGACAACAGTGCTTTATCATGTGAACACACATCACTATCACTATGTTCACTGTTATCTATCCTTGCATAGTGGTAAATAGACACAATGGCTTTTACAGCAATCTGAGAAAAAAGGTATGATTCAAAAATGAGAGACTGAACTGCTGAATAATCATTTAAATGCAGGGTTTTCTTGGACATTTGGAGGGTGATAACAGAGTATGATATTTATGTACACTAATGGCATTGTCTGTGTTATCTTACTTGACACAAATCAATGCATTCTCCTGTTATTTTTGCATTGTTGTTGAGGGATTTAAGACCAAATTAACAAAAAAAAAATTTTTTTTTTTTTTTTTATCATATTGCTGATTGTCTTCATTTGGCTCTGGCTAAAACCTCTTTGGGGGCCTATTCCTTTATGAAGGAAAAAATCATGAAATGGAAATTAATTAAGAGGATCCCAAAGCAATTTTGTCCTTTACTTGAAGAATCTCCTCTGAGTTTCAGTGTGGCTGAAACACAGGAGACATTCCTCTTAACAATCAAAAGTAATTAGAACTCCAGGACCAAATGCTATCGCTCATCATTAAGATCAGACTGCCACAATTCATAAAGTCAGCAACAATGAAATAGCTAGTGGGCCTATCATTCTAAGACAGATTTGGTAGTGGGAAAAATTTACAACCACAATCTGCAGCCATGTTAGCCTCTATAATTATAATTAGGCAAACAAGTACTTTGATGTAAATACTAACCAAAGACAGTATAAAAGATGGACATAGCTTCCAGGTCTGAAAAGTGAGGCCAATGAGTAACTGCCTTAAACCTGCATTCTTTTTAATGGCCAACAAGGGGTGATAGCTCTTGTTGCAAAAAGACTTCCAGTCCTATAGAAGTCTATGGGAAAATGGCCCTTGTGCAAATCTAACCTAAGTAAACACATTCCTTTATGGGCTCAGTCACTCATTTCGAGTAATACTGTATAAAACAATAAGCCAGCTTTGAAAATTTTGGTCAGCCTAAGAGATACCAATACCACTGTATTGCACCATGACACCAAGACAAATTCCTCGTTTGTGTACAAACTTGGCAATAAAAATAATTCTGATTCTGAGATAAGAGAATTATCCAATATATGCTCACTGGCTAATGATTTGTGATTCTTACAGTTTCACAGTCAGTCCTGCCCCTTGCTTGTCAAATCAAAAGGGTGATTGCAAAAACACTCATCTTGAGGCTTCAAAACGGGACTTCACAAACCACTGGGTGGCATCATGCTGGCTACGACCATCTGTTATACTGTCTATGATAGTAACACAGGCATGCTAGCATGCTAATATGCTAACAATACTAATTGTGACCAACTTTTATAGTAATCCATCTGTGAGCTGTCAAAAGATTTCAGTGCAAAAATGTCAACTGTCAGCCTCATGGTAGTGCTATATACAAGAAAAGTTACAGGTCATTTGGATTCATTCTTTGGGAGCGTAAATGCTTGAACAAAATTTCATGGCAATGCATCCAACAAGAATATGGATCACCAGAGCTAATCCATGGCTAAAACAGCCAAGGTGAAAAGAAGACACTTTCCAGCCAGAGACTGAAATGGTATAGTTCCATACAACACTCCAACATTTATACATAATCTTAGTCCTTCCAATTGTAACAAGGTAAGTAAGTGATCTGTGTAAAATAGAGACCTCCCTGCAAAATCATCCATTCTCCATCTGGAGTTATTTTACCACAATCATACGGAACGTTTAAAGTGCAGTTACTTATTGTGTATAGTGCTTCTGAGATCACTGATCAGTAGTATCACTGAATCTTCTGCTTCTTCTTTCAGCAGCTCCCTTTAGGGGTCGCCACAGTAGCATCCTCCTCCGTCACACCAACACTCTGCATGTCCTCCTTCACTACATCCATGAACCTTCTCTGTGGTCTTCCTCATTTCCTCTTTCCTGGCAGCTCCATCTTCAACATCCTTTTTCCAATACATCCACTGCCCTTCCTCTGCACATGTCCAAACCATCGCAGCCTTGCCTCTTTGACTTTGTCTCCAAACTGCTCAACCTGAGCTGTCCCTGTCATGTACTCATTTCTAATCTTGTCCATTCTGGTCACTCCCAATGAAAATCTTTGCATCTTCAACTCTGCCACCTCCAGCTCTGCCTCCCATCGTTTTCTTAGCGCTACCGTCTCCAAACTATACATCATAGCAGGTCTCACTACTACCTTGTAAGCCTTCCCTTTCACTCTTGCTGCCATCCTTCTGTCACAAATCACCCCGACACTCTCCTCTTCACCTCTCTTGTGCACTGACCGTTGCTTTGGATGGTTGACCCCAGGTATTTAAACTCATCCACCTTCACTACCTCTACTCCTTGCAGCTTCACTGTTACACCTGTCTCCCTTTTACTGACTTTCATTCTCATTCCTCGTCTCTCCAGAGCATACCTCCACCTCTCCAGGCTCTCTTCCAATTGCTTCCTACTATCACTACAGATCACAATGTCATTTATAAAGAATACTGGAATATGTTTAAATTAAAAGGTTAAAGCTCACACCTTTCCATTTAGTATTGTGTTTTCTTTACATGCAGTTACATTTTTTATTTTTATTCATTTAATTGTAATTCTGAGCATTTTGTGTTTTATGGCCTTTTTGAAAGCTATAAATAATGGCCAAAAAGCAATACTACTACTACTACTAATAATAATAATATTATTATTATCAGTAGTAGTAGTATTCATTTTGAAGACTTGTGGTTAATCGTCCTCAGACATCCAGGCAGCTGAGGCAGCTGAAGAAGAATCAATATGTTTTTGATTTCTGTTAGAAATTGCTGAAGACTGTGTGTGGTACTGTAGGTTGAGACAGCAATTCTCTGGATAAATTTGATGCCTCAGGAGGAGCAACGCATTCAACCAGAGGAGCGCTGTGTTATTACAAACTATTTCACCATATGAACCTGAAATCTGTGTAACAAATTTCATGCCATTCCAAAGGTTGTTGAGGTTTTTCATAAAGGCCAAAGTGGGGAACTGATTTACTGATTGGTGTCTGTAGAAGAAAAAAAATTGCTTGTATGTACTTAATGGAAGTCAGATTTAGAGATTCGTTTTACCCTGATAGTATAGAGAGTAACAGAGTAACATTCAAAAGATCATAATCATAAGCCTTTTTTAGGACCATGCATGGAACAATTTGTACTGATAAGTAGCTCTCCAATATTTGACTCTAAAATAAACAGTTGGACTGATGCATTCATCAAAGTACAATCCTTTTGTCACATTTAATTTTTACTAAATGCGTTTTCATCCTGTACATAATCTGTTCTCCCCCTTTCAGCAATTCTAAGAAAATGCTTTGAGGGAGAAAAAAACTGTGTCCAAGATATTTGCTTCATCTTCCCAGAATATCATTTGGCACTGAATTATTAAAGCGACCAGTACTTTGGGTGAGAAACAGACTGAATTTTGACTACTCTTTGACCCCCCCCCCCCCCCCCCCCCTTTTTTTTTTTTTTACCTCCCCCCCCCCCCCCCCCCCCCCCCCAC
>VUQI01005923.1:14010-30190 GCA_015106735.1 Paratilapia polleni
AAGAGGTTAGTGTGTTTTTTTTTTTTTTTAACACAGCTCGCACACTTACTGTAAGAACCACGTGCATTGCAAATTGATCACAAAGCTGCAAAAAGTGCTCCCATGTCTCCATTCATGGGCAAACAAACACACATAACTCTTGTCTGTTGTGTCAGTGAGCGGCAGCTGCAGGAGGATGAGAGGCGGAGTCTGACCAGACGGGGCAGAGGACGACCTAGAAAGAGGAAACACTTGGCCACACCTACCAAACTGGACAGCAGGCCTGGAAAGTGAGTGAGACCCCAAGTGCTGTTCAGTATAGCCATTTGTTCTCCTTTTCTGTATGCATATTCAGCCAGTGTGAATATTTCTGTGTCTCAGGGTGGGTAGGACGGTGCAATACTCTGAGGACTCTGAAGCAGGGGAAGGACAAAGGAAGAAGTTCCGAGTGTCCAGAGAAGAAGAGGAGACAGAGGCAGGAAGTGGAGGCTTGAAAGTTAAAAAGAAGAAAAAGAAGAAGAGCTGGAATGACACGGAGCCATCTACTAGTCATGCGCTGGAGGTAGGCTACATGGAAGTGCATGTTTCGATCTTGACGGCAGTAATGCAACTGTTCTCGTATAATTAATGAGTCTCTGGTGACTGTCTTAGGTGCTAAAGGCGAAGCGCGACCACGTATGTGAGCAGGAGCAGCTGGCGTCAGACCTCGACAGAGCGCTTTCTCTCTCGCAGCTTGGCTCTCTTGGTGCATCTCGCAAACTCACCTCCAGCACAAAATTGGAGAAGTCGAAGGGCAAGTCTGTCGAAAGTCGACTGAAGGAGAGAGGAATCCACTCTTCGGTCAAAGCAGGAACACACAAGATGGCTACCAAGGCTTCTGCCTCAGACGCTGCCCGGAAAGTGAAAGGTCAGAAGAAGACCGCTTTGTTCTCTCCCATGAGATCAGAGCTCAGCAGCTGCTCCAACAGTGAGTACCTGGAGACAAAGTGCGGCTTTATGTGTCTTATGTGGTCAAATGAGAAGTTTAAGTCCTGAAGATCTTTTCCCCTACTATCAACACTGCCTGAGTTATAGACAGCAGAGTGACCTACCTTTAGCTAATGGTGGTGAATAGTGTTAAATTTTTTATGATTAGTACTTGGACTTCAAATAACTCTTAAAATAAAGTGCAGCACACCTCACACCTTTGTCCACTATATCCACTACTAGTGCTTTTGCTTCATTAACATAACTCCCTGGAAGTCCTCTTCGGACCACTTACAGCTGATCTCCTCTAGTGCATCAAAATGGCGACCCTTCAACTTGACCTTTTTGGGTAAAAGGATGAAATCTCAGGGAGCCAAATCAGATGACCAGTGTAGATCACAAGCGATTATTGCATTGTTGTGGGCAGAAAACTCCTGAATTATTATTTTCTTTTTTTTTTTAATGTGCTGAGTGGGCGCATAATGGGACGCACCACAGTACCAGTCAACTACTTCCCTCAGACACCTGAGGATTTAATGATTATTGTCTCTGGGTTGTAGCCAGACATCAGCTGTCACCATCAGCGCTGATCTTTGTCGTAAAAGCTGGGTCAGTTTGAAATGGAAGTTGATGTTTTCTCTCTACATTTGAGCTCCGCAGTGAAATCAGATTTGCATGTGCGAGTGGTCAGAACAAGACTTCCACAGAAAAAGAAAATGCAGCAGAAGCACAGAAAGTGGTTTTAAGGTGCACAAGTGGATTAACCTGAAGGGTATAATGGCCCAATTTAAATCTGACACGTTTTAGGTTTAATGGAGTCAGTTGTTTTTGATTTGGACCTTGTATAGCACTTTCCACTTAGCTCTGTTGTTGTCCAAAACCTATGAAACTTTATCATTCACCTAACCATGCTAGTCTTTTTGTGTCTAACAAAAACACAAGCATCTTCATCTCAAATTTTCCACCATTTTCTTGACATGTGCTTGTTGGTTAGACATTGTAGAGAGATAGATTATCAGGGGTAAACTAGACCTAGATATGTTGGGCTTTGCTACATTAATAGTTTAGAAAATAAAACATTAACCTCTGTGAGGTTGTGATACTGAAGCCAAGCGGAAACTCTTTGTGTCTGACTCTTTGTTTCCATCCTCATGACCTCATGAATGATTAACCACACTCTCTCCACACCAGACTCAGATTCAGAGGAGCACACTTCTGCTCGAGGGGGCTGGCCCCCTCTCTCAGGGACGCGCTCCCACAGCAGCCTGCCCAGGAAGAGGCGATCTACTTCATCGCCGACATCCCTGCTATCCAGTGAGAAATCTCAGAAGAAGAAACACAAGCACTTATCCCTGCTGCTGGAGGAAGCGGGCCTCAGCTCCTCTGACGACTCCTTCGACCAAGGTTACTGACCAAATCTTAGAGCTATTCGCCGCTTGCTGTTGAGTCAGGCAACACTGTGTCGTAGAGCTTGTGACTTAGTTTGGTTTTCACTAAGGCAGCTGTTTTTTAGACTGCGTTTGCTTGACGATCCCTACCTCTCTCGCCGCTGGCCTCTCTGCAGAGTTGCCATATTTTTTAAGATAATGTTTACCTATTTCTGCGGTGTTTTTTAATGCCTGGATTGCAAACTGTTTTGTAGCATTTGTACATTGAACATTTTGTGAATTGTGAGATGTTTTTTTTCTCATAAAATTGTATTACAGTTTGGTATCTATAAGCTTTATTAAAGGTGTTGATTTGATTGGTACAGAACGCAAAGCGCTGTGGTCCTTGTGTCTGCTTCATCTGTCTGTCCATCTCTGTCAGTATGTCCAGCTGCCAGTGCACCTCACACATCCTTTGAAGTGCTCTGTTCGTCAAATATCCCTGGATAGTTGGATGCTGTTCTGCTTAAGGTTCACATTTGGAAAGCTAGAAGATGAATTCAGAGCACACAGAGCTGAGTCAGATTGGACAAATAATTCCTTTGCTGCACATTTGAATGGTCATGAAATAGATGTGTAATGCTAGTGCTAGTTGTCGCTTTTACTTTTGTTTTTTAGACTAAACATTTCTTGAGGATGCGGCCTGGTGTTTGACGTTTTGGGGGAAAATGAACCAAGAGTGATTTGGGATATTTGGACAATAGAGCTCCTCCTGTGTGTCTACTAAACCTTCAAATAACCCTTTTCCCTTTACGTTGCTCTCTCCGACACCTTGCTCTGTCCTCTCACCTTTGACACCCCCTCCCCTCCCCTCCCCTCCTCCTGTCCTACTCATGATGCTTTTGAGTGTCTCTCAGCCTGTTCCATGTGCTTGTGCTGCTGCTACTGCGACATTACAGAAGCTTGGCAAGGACTAGCGCAGCCTTGAGCCTACACTACCTCGCTACGGCTATTCTGCGCCGTGGCTAAAGCTTTGCTTAAGCTAAACTGTGCTCAGGCCAGGCTACGTTACGGCTAGGCTCTCGCCGCTGCGCTGCCCCGCCCCACCCTGTCTGAGGCCACACCCCTGTCACCTGCTCTGTAAGTAGGATGTGCCCCTCCCTCAATTTTATTGACTAACATGGATTATGCTGAAATTGAAATGCATATAGAGAACATTAACTTTTTTTTTTTTTTGGTTTTGCTTTTTATTGTTCACGCAATTTGAAGCTCTTTAATGGTAGCCATGGTTACCCCCACCTACCAAAGTTGATGTCTACTGATGGCTTGTTAAAGTTTAAAGGAAGACATGGGCGGGAACAGAGGATGTAACCATGGTTAATCAAACCACATAAGCATTATACCAAGGGGCCTCACAGGGCTGTCATCTCAGTGCCTGCTTGTCGTAACTTCTGTCTGCTACCGTTAACCCCCGGTGGATTCACAGTATACAACATGTGCACCAGATTTGTTTCCTAAAAGTATTTGTCGTTACAAATTGAAACAAGTCTTTAAATGTTTTTGGTTCTTGTCTTCAGCTGCAGTTCAAGTAAACTGTAAATTTAAATAAGCATCACCGATGGGGTTAAAGCTTCCTTACCACCTTCTAAAAGTCACCTGCAGTGACAGGTGTACTCCAGTGCAACATGGCAGCACTTCTGACTCTGGAACTAAAAAGAAACAGACTTTTAACCCAAAGAGCCAGCGCTGCTTGATTTTTCAACCTAGCGAGGAGTTTCTTTTGACTATACGCTTTATTATATGTTTTAATGTCACTTAGAAATTCCAAAGTTATATCATTTGTTGGAATTTAGCAGATCTTGTACTGTGCATCCACCCTCAATGTTAACACTAACTTCCCCCCCCCTCTGTTCATGAGCCTAACTGCTAACTGCCAGCAACATACAGCTAACCACCACTATGCTACTCTGTGAGTGTGTGTGTGTGTGTGTCTGCCTTTTTGTGTGCTCTTCTGGCTTGTCAGAGGAAGAGGAGCAGTTTTAATTTTATTTCTGTCATATTCTTTGAGGGGCTTCATTTTTACAATAATAAATGGCATCTGAGTCAGTTTCAGCTCACTCAGTTGCAGCAGACGTGTTTCTGGTTTTGCTGACTTTGTGGGGACCTTAATGTGTTTCAACACCGACATTATGGGGACATATCTACGTTATGGGTCCCCATGATGCAAATCAATAAATTTGAAGGTGAAGGCATGTTTCAAGGTTAGGTTAGGGTTAGGATTAGGAAAGCTAAGGTTATACAAAGTTTCCAATGTAAGTCAATGTAATGTCCTCTGAAGTCCGCTATGGCTGTGTGTGGCTCAAACGCATGTATGTGGTTAAATTTCCTTGCTGTATCTTTCTTGTACAGCTTTACATTGTGAAAGGCAGGCTGCAGTGGTTTGGACAGTGGATCTCCTCTCTCTCCACTGTTGTTTCTCAGCAGCCTACATGTTAAGAAGTGTGTGTGTGTGTGTGTTTGCACTTGTGTAGACAAACCGTTACACTGAGATCCAGGCTGCCGTAATAGCGGTGTTTCTTTTGTTAATTAGCGCTCTCTCTGGTGCAGTCTGTCTGCAACAGTAGGAAGTGATTTGACCTTTGGTCCACGAGCCCTGCTGTGAACACATTTGTCTCTGAGCTGAAAATCTTTTCTCTGGCGCAGAAACCTCAGAGGACGACGAAGAGGAAGAGTCCGATTCAGACGACGGCGGATGTGAGGAGAGCGGGCTGGGTTTGCTGGCCAGGTTTGCAGCAAGTGCACTCCCAGTCAGCTCAGCCCCCTTGAGCCTCCACCATGATGGAAAACACTGCAGCAGGCAAAGCACTCTAGGTAAAAGACAATACACACGAATGAGCTGTGGGTGTGTTAGTAAAAAAAAAAAACTGTGATCTGCCTTCTTTCTTTTTCATGCAGAAGGGCCTGTTCACTCTGCTTTTACCAAATTCACATGTTCCCCCGATGGCCTTCCACACTGTAATTGTATTTATTTATTTATTTTTGTGGTTGAGCAGATTCACCTCCTCAGCATTCGTTCAGGATTTTCTTATTGATTGATGGTTACATTTTAATTCATTTCTAATTGTCACATCAGGGTGTATGTAATGATTCACTCTTGAATTATTCATTACATTCAAACTGATCAATAGTCCTGTTCACAGGGTTATTGATTTTAGAGAATCTAACACCTCAGTTTATTACTGGCTACATGTTTATGGTAGGAGCCTAGTTTTATGTATGTGTGAGAGAGGTGGAAAGAGTTTTTACATCATGTGACCCTCTCCTCCCCTCTGCCAGGGTCACCAGAGTGTGAGTGGTCAGACTCTGGCTCAGACTTGAGGCTAAGGAAGTTCCCTTCTCTGCTGCATGGAAAACGCTCCGCCCCCGAGCTCCCCCTTTTGCCCCCGGCAACCCGCCGCATTGACCAGACCAGCCCCACCAAGCGAAATGAAGCTCTGCCAGTCAAACGCAAGCCTCTGCCCAAACCGCGCCCCACGCCTCGCTCACCACGGAGGTTTAGCTTCGACCTCGCCACCAGTTCTGGGTTTGGAGGCTTCAGTGAGGACGAGGGCTGGAACCGCCGGCGCAGCGAGAGGATTTTCCTCCATGATGCCACCAATCAGAGCTCCTCCTCCAGCTCGGCCCCACCGCTCACACCGAAGGCCGTCTCCAGACCCAAGTCCACTCAGCCCAGCAGAGAAGGGAAAGACATTGTGAAAGTATGTCAAGAATTCTTCGAGCTGTTGCCAACTGAGACTGAAAAGCAAAATCACACAAGCCTTTCCCCCTCTCTTCTCTTTCCACATCTTTTCTGCTACCTTTTCACTTCTCTCCTCCTTATTCAGTCTCTTGCTCCCTCACATCCTTTTGTGTCTTTTGACATGTTTGCGAGTGTGTGTTTAGGTGTGTGTGTCACAGTGCCAGCAGGGTTTCCCGTTACTTCAGTCAGTGCAGCACTCCCCTGCTGTCTGTGGCGTGTTGCTGACAAGAAAGGACAACTGCAGGCAGCTTGGCAGCATCCCACCCCCTCTCTCAGCATGTGTGTGTGTTTGTAAAATGTTACTCTGGCCAGCAGAGTCTTAGTACCATAATTTATTCATATGCATGTTTTAACAGAAAAAGAAACTGAAGGACTCTCCTCTGCCTGTGAGCCCATCCCCTCTGTGCAGTCCAATCACAGACAGCCCTGTGCCTCTGAGCCTCAGCCCACCACGCAAGAGTCAACCGAAAGCCAAGACCAAAGCCAGAGAGGTCAGTAGGATGATGAATCTGCTGTCATTATGGATATGAACTTAATTATTCTGACAAGGACAAAGCCAGAACTTTAGAGTTATTGGACCTAAATATGCACACATTTTACTTTGTGGCTTGTGTTCACATTGTATCAAAAGGTCTTAAGAAATAAACTACTAGCTTGTGTTGGAGTCAACTGTTTTGTTTTGTTACTGAGGGGGGGGAAAAAGTAAACCTAATTGTGCGATTTCTGCCGAAGTGTTGTTTTTCACCATCTGCTGCCAGACAAAACTTGAGTTTGTTTTGGAAAAGGCAGCTGAAGTGTGTGCAGGGCTCTTTGTGCTGTTGGAGTTGCAGAAAAGATTGTGTGTTCAACAGCATAAGTGTTGTAATATGTTACTGTTTGTGTTTGAAAAGTTCATTTGTGGTGTGCCAGCCTGGTGATTTGGTGGAGTGCCACGAGTTAACATTAAGTGGAACAAACACAGTGTGCGGAGAAAAAATAAAAAAGGGAGAAAAAATAAATCACCCTCATTCCACTGTCAGTTGTTTATAAGACTAAATATCATCTTGGTTTTTGGAATATAACCAAATCCATTTGTTTGTGTTGCAGCCTTCCAGGGGTGCGGTGAGCCGGCTGATGGAGAGCATGGCGGCAGACGAAGACTTCGAGCACAACCAAGACAGCAGCTTCAGCGAAGACGAGCTCCTCCCAGCACGAAGCAACAGCGTATCAGAGAGGGCCTCCCCTCCTGGTCAGTACCCACAGACTCTAACCTCAAACTGTCACACACACTTAAATAATGACATGCATATTTATTGATGTTTGGGTGTGTTGTTCTTGTGTTCAGCTCCAGTGCAGTGTGTGCTGGATAAGGATTCTCTAGTGGATGGACTCAGAGTTTTGATCCCGATGGACGACCAGCTACTGTACGCAGGACATGTGAACACTGTGCACTCCCCTGACATGTGAGTACACACAAACAGACGTTTAGAGAGGGGGAAAAACACAGGAACCACAATGACTGAGGGGAAGCACACACAACTGTGTGATCTTTTTTCTCTCAACACGGAAACTGCAAACCATTTTGCAATAGGATTACACCATCCCCAGTGCCAATGAGTTATCAAATTACACTCTTCTTCAAAAACATTACATGTTCACACACCAGATAAAGACGCCTCATATGGGGAGTTTCGGCAGTTCCTTAGCTTAGCAGAAAAGCTGGAAGCGAGGAACACTTGATGCTTTAACACTTTGGGTTTTATACTGAGAACACAAAGGCTATATTGCATATAATTAACTTTTTTTTTTATTGAGCTTTAGAGGTGCCGTTAGGGAAATTATATTTTCTTTGGATCAAACCAATCTTCTTGTTTCCACTTTCTGTGCTAAACTAGGGAACTGCTAATTGTACTTTGTGTTAAATAAATGGACATGTGACTGATATCAGCATCATCAAGCTCTTAGCAAGAATACAAACCAGCCCATTTGCAAAAATGTGGATTTGTTCCTTTAAGCACACACTTGCATTCACACAAACATGGAATAATAAAAACATTAAGCATGACATTTGAATATAATTTAGGTCATTTGACTGGTTGGCTTAATTAAAAGAAAGCAAACAAACAGAAACACTGTACATGTGGCTGTTAGCTGTGCTCCGTGCCAGATAAGTTTGTTCAAAGTCACACTACTACAAGTGGTGTTTAGTAAACTAGAGACCATCTTAAGATGGGATCAAACCAGCCAGGGAGCTGATGAGTTTTTGAACCACTACCACTGTTAAATTGGGCCTTCATTTTAAAATCTTTAATGATATCTGTATGATCATCTGGATCCTGCATGGTTGTGATGATGTTGACCAGATGTTGACTGATACATTTGACCTCTGTGGTAGTTTCTGCTGCAGTGCCACCAAGACCACGATCTCTTACACACACACACACACATAGTGAAAACAATAGTAAAGACAATACGTTCCTTTGCCTGCTACACATCAAGCACAATCAAGATAAGGACTGAGCTCTGGCTCTGACAAAGAGACCACTTACACTTCCTGAATAAGCTGTAGCTCTGGAGACTGTCTGACAATGTTGTTAAAAGCAATGGTCCTTGCACAATGACCCCAAGCTTTTGACCCCTGTCCCCTTCTCCCACAGATACAGCGTGGTCGTGGAGGGGGAAAGAGGAAACCGACCACACATCTACTGCTTGGAACAACTACTCCAGGAGGCTGTGAGTATCTCTCACATATGGACCTTCTACACTTGCATGCCATTTCTCACTCTATTTCTGGAGATACGTGAGGTGTGAAGAGTTGCACGAATGAAAGTGTTGTGTTCATGTGCAAAGTGAAATATGTTGTGGAGGTTGATGCTTTGTTATCTTGTCATATAAGAGTTCTTTATTCTGTATGTACAGATCATCGATGTGAAGCCTCCATCCGTGCGCTATCTCCCTGAGGGCACCCGCATCGCTGCCTACTGGAGCCAGCAGTACCGCTGTCTTTACCCCGGCACTGTTGTCAATGGTGCGACAACAGCACAAACACCCAGCACTTCAGTGATAGGTTTCATAATCAAATTACATTGTTGCTGGCAGCACAAACAAATGTAAATGATCTTAACAGAGCTGCACCTTCATTGTATAGACCTTACTGTTTAGGAGATGGTAAAGGAAACAAAAGCGGTCTGGATTCTGTTCTTGAGGAACATTTTCAGTTATCCTTCAGCTCAAACATGCTACATCAGCTGTTTTAATCTTGTGTCAGGATCTGATCTTTACTGCTGACCTGTGTCTTTTATTTTCTTCCAAACAGGAAATTCAGATATTGACGAGAATGATGATCTCATCACGGTGGAGTTTGACGATGGTGACACAGGCCGCATCCCCCTCTCACACATCAGACTGCTACCGCCAGACTACAAGATTCACTGTAAGCATGAAACACACACACAACACAGTGTGGACGGTTTAGTACCAGAAACGTTGAGACTATTCTTAGCGAATCAGTCAGATTTGAATTTCGTCTGTTTTTCCATCAAAGTGCTCCTATGCCGGTACCACGCTGGTCTTTAAACTGGCTGGTGTGAAGCCCGATTCAGACTTCATTCAGGCTCATGTCAAACACAGTGAAGAAAACAGAGCTTCCAAACAACATGAAGCACTTTGCTTCATAAAAATGAACATATTTAATGAGCACTGAGCCCTAACACCCTTGTTTCATTACCATATTTTTCTCTGTGCGTGCTGTTGTTGACTTCTGCACATTAGACTCTTGTAATAAATATTTTCCTTTCTGAAAGCAAGGTGCTTCCAACATGAAGTTTGAATCCTTCTCTTCTTCTGTCCAGGCGCTGAACCGTCCCCTGCTCTGCTCGTGGCCAGCTGCTCCAGGAGGAGGGTCCGCAAATGCAGCAAAGAGGGTAAAGAAGCGGGAACAAAGCCAGAGGAGACCACACCCAAGATCAAAGGAAAACCTGGTCGCAAACCGAAACCCAAACCAGGTGAGCTAAACAAACTTTACTTCACAACACCATCACATTACTAACCCACCAACCAGCTGATTATTCTATTAATAGAAAACTTGTATTTTATTAAGGAAATAGTTGGTAGAATTAAGTGAAGTTTCATGGAAATGGCAGAAAATCAAAAAAGTTTTCTGCATTGAGTAATTTCATGACCATTAAACATCTGCCCGCACCCTGAAGCCAAATGCGTCTACATACATTCCTACATATCTGTTTAAAACAGTTTTTGTTTATCAGGGATAATAATAGAAAAACTTCTATGTGGTTTCTTGCTGCCTTTATCTTAATGTATTTATGACGGACAAAACTTTTGGTGAGTCATCTTTTTGAAACAACAGAACCAGCAAAAATAGCTTGAGGTTCAGAAACATCAGACATCTCTAGTTTGACCATGAGTGTCGTCTCTGATGTCAGTTTAATGAATTTACTCAAACTGCTGCTACGCTGTTCTGTGAAGCTCACAGCCTGTAGCTTTAGCTGTAATAAAAAGCACGGTGCTTGTCTGATTTGCTGACACTGCCTGCGTTTTGACTGGGTAAGCAGTTCTTAGATGTAATATTTTCATTTTAGAAATGTTTGCTTGCTGATCTGTCTACCCTGCTCAGCATGAGAAGCTGCAGACCACAACAGTCATGAAGCCACACAATGGAAATGTCAGCATATACAGAGTAAAGCAGGAAATGAAAGTACATTTCTGTTGGTTTTCCTTTTTTTCCCACAGAGACTTCCATGAACTCAGATGCTCGGGAGAAAGCTGATCCTCCGTCTTCCTCCACCCAGCCTGCTGAAAGACCCCAGGCTCCAGCCAAGCCTGCCCAGGAAAGAGCCTCTTCTGTCCAGAAACCAGCTCAGGAGAAACCCCGCCCTGCATCCCGGCCAACACTGGGAACGCAGACAAAACCAGGCCGCAAGAGTTCTGCTACATCCCCAACAAGTAGCCCTACACTTCCCAATCCGGTGCCCAGGAAGAGCAGCTCGGCGCAGCCTCCTGCTTCTAAAACAGCCCGTGCTCTCCCTCCCTCCCTTTACCCTTCCACCTATGGCAAGGTCCTGACTGTGGATCTGTACAGCGAGCCAAACCTCAGCTCGTACAACAGCCAGCGGAGAGAGAGGGAGAATAACAACACTGTCAGTCCCACTACCAACAGGTCCATGTCTAGGTCCAGTATGACAACATCCTCTACTGCATCCAAGCCCGCTGCTTCCTCCACATCCAGACCTACTTCTGCTTCCTCACCAAAAACCAAACCCTCCTCAGACCATCATGGCAGCTCTAGACCCAGTCTCACTTCTGGACTCATTTCCAGCCCCATCTCCAGACTGTCAACAGGCAAATCCAGCTCTACTCTAACTCAAAGACCTTCATCATCATCCTCATCCTCATCATCAATATCATCATCCTCAGCCCCCAGACCTAAAATGAAGATGCCATCCGACCAGCTGTCATCCAGACCAAGCTCCATCTCCAGGCCCAAGACCAGCCCAGGGCAGAGTGATGTGAGGCGGAAGTCCCTCTCTGCGGAGCCCCTCGTGAAGCTTGACCATGAAGGCGTCACCTCCCCTAAAACCAAGAAGACGAAGGCTCTGATGTTGCTAGAGGGTCGTGGAGTTAGGCGAGACAACTCCCCCATTAGCACAGCCACAGCCAATCAAAAACTACTAAAGGCTAAAGTAAGAGCTCCAGGTAGTGAGACTGGTGTGCCAGACAAGGACTCAACCTACAAAGCACCAATGCTTGCTAAAGAGAAGGCAGACATTCGTGGAGGTAGAGGACAGGAGATGGACACAAGGGAGGAGAAAGTTAAAAAGGAGGAGAGAAAGGAGGTGGAGAAGAGGGAGGAGAGAAAGATGAAAGAGGAATCTCAGAGCAGCAGCAGCTCAGAGTCAGAGGAAGAAGGAGAGAAAGGGAAAATTAAAAAGAAAAAGAAGTGCACTTCAAGCTGCTCTTCCTCCTCTTCGTCCTGCTCTGGTTCTTCCTCATCTTCTTCCTCATCATCATCTTCATCATCGTCTTCGTCGACTGATGACTCCTCCTGCAGCTCAGATGAAGAGAGGACTCCTACGCCTCCACCAGGCTCTGTCCAGAAGCCTACAGCACAGGATAAACCTAAAGAAGAAGCAAAAGAAGAAGAGGAGGAGGAGGTAAAGAAAGAGGTTGAGGTAAAAGTGGAGGAGGAAGAACTGTCTCCGCGCCCACAATCTCCCTCCCCTTCAACCTCTCCAACTCCTGCTGCTCCTGCTCCCACTAAACCTGCTAAACCAGCCACCGTAAAGGGCTCCGGGCAAAGGGGCCGTCCTCCAAAACCAAAGCCCAGTGGAGGAGAGGGGAAAGCGGGGAGGCCAAAGAGGAGAGAGGGGGTCCACCTTCCCACAACTAAGGAGCTGGCTAAACGTCAGAGGCTTCCTAGTGTGGAGAACAGACCCAAAATTTCTGCTTTTCTTCCTGCAAGACAGCTCTGGAAGTGGTTTGGAAAACCCACTCAGGTGAGGAGAAAAATCTTTTACTAACGGGGGGGGGGGCATGCAAATGCATTCATCTAGAAATTGCTCCTCTCACTCTGTGACCAACATTTCCTTTTCTGACTCCTTCAGAGACGTGGTATGAAGGGCAAGGCTAAGAAGCTCTTCTATAAAGCCATTGTGCGTGGCCGAGAAATGATCCGCATCGGGGACTGTGCCGTGTTCCTGTCCGCCGGCCGCCCCAACCTCCCCTTCATTGGCCGCATTCAGAGCATGTGGGAGTCCTGGGGCAGCAACATGGTGGTCAGGGTCAACTGGTTCTATCATCCAGAGGAGACAAACCCTGGCAAGAAACTCACAGACAAGAAGGTACAAGTTTCTACATTGCTCAAATAATGTTGCTGAAAAATTTATGAACTAAGCAATTAAATGAAGTAAACCTTCATTTTTTTTCTCTATTCCTCGTTAACCATAAAATGCTACTGTGTCATTTAAAAAAAAATAAATAAATACATTTGCATTGAACACCTGATTGATTTCTGGAGGTTGAATAATAACGTTTAAGTGTTTGATGAGCTTCGGGCTTTGTTTCCTAAATGTCAAGTTGTTTCCTCTGCAGAACTGGGATCAGATGTGTGGTCAGTCTTTACCAGCAGCTCTGCACTCTTCCATCCAGAGGAAAGACTTTATGGAGGTGAGAAGAAAATTAACTCTCTGAACATCAGGCTTCATATTCTAGCACTTTTTATTCCAGTATAGAAAAACTGACAAAATTTACTTAAATGGATTATCAGACAAGGAAAAATCTAACCAAATATAGCCATAAATAATATTATTAGTTGGAAAAGGGGGCCTTCATACTATGCCCTTTCATGTTTGTAATTATAAACAAAAATATATTTTTCTATTATTTTCACTCCTTGGTTTCCCTGTTTTTTGGTCTTACTACATTTTTTGCTAGCTAGATTGAAAACACCAGCCTTTAGCTAGCTACCTAACTGAAATTAATTTTCATTGCAAAACTTTATTAGCCAGAGCATAATGTTTAACATCAACTGCAAGCCCAAAGATGGTCCATTTTAGCAGGCATGCTAATGTTAACTTATTTTGCTACCTCATGGTACTTGAGGCGACAGCAGTCCTTTGACGGGACAAAATAAAACAACTCTAGAAAGAAAAGACATGTTATGTAATGATTGTCACTATTAAAAAAAAAAAAAGTCATAAAGCAATAAGAGTTTACATTAGGTTTGAGTTGGAGATTAAAAAAATATAAAGATTTATATTTAGTTTACACTTTTATAACTGGTTTGCAAGTTAGGACACTGTGTGAAATGTAAAGAGAAACAGAACATGCTGCTGACTTCTTCCTCAAAAAAAAAAGAAGAAAAAAACATTAGTTTCTAGACTTCATATGTTTTCCTCATACTATTTTCAGTTAGTTAGGGTGTAAGTGATTTGCATGTGTTATTATATACCTTTTATACAGTACTGTGCAAAAGTCTTGAGCCACCCCTCATTTCTTTATATTTTGCTTCCAAGGAGCCAGACCTTCTTGTCATTTTTTTTAAAGTGGTCTTTAGCAATAGTTCTCCAGGCTTTTTGAAGGTCTTTCAAAGTTTTTTTTTGGACATTGGCTGCTTTTTCACTCATTTTCAGTTCAGTCCTTGTACCTGACCATTTTAAGAGCAATGTGGGTTTTTTTTTCTTTTGTTTGCTTGTTAACCCACTGCACACTGACCTGTGAATCATTGGTCAGTCATCGGTCATAGTTATCAGAAATGGTCTCAGTGAAAGGGTGGCTGTCAAGAAGCCATTTCTAAGGAAGGGAAATGGGGAGAAAAGGCTGAGGTATGCCAAATTACACAACTGTTCTGAAAATCAGTAGCAACAGGTCTTATGGAGTGATGAATCCAAATTTGAAATTTTTGGTTCAAATCGTCATCAATATGTACAGAGAAGGTCAGGAGAGAGGTACAACAGTGAGTATTTACAGCCATCTGTAAAACACGGTGGAGGCTCTGTCATGTTTGAGGCTGCATTTCAGCCGGTGGTGTTGGAGATCTTGTCAAAATTGGAATTATGAATGCAGAAAAGTACCATCAGATTTTGATCCACCATGCAGTACCATCTGGAAAGCATCTGATTGGTAAGGGCTTCATTTTTCAGCATAACAATGATCCCAAACACACTGCCAATGCAGAGTGGCTCAAGACTTTTGCACAGTACTGTGCACTGTTCTAACTACTTCTTGTAACTTTGACTTGTTTGAGAAATTTGGACTACAAAAGCAGCTCTAGCTTTAGAGTAAAAGCCTGCGTCTCTGTTGCAGCGCGCCCTCTATCAGTCGTCTCACAGTGACGAGAACGACGTGCAGACGGTCAGTCACAAGTGCCTGGTGGTGAGCGTGGAGGAGTATGAGCAGATGACCCACACTCGCCGCTACGCCGACAGCGAAGACCTTTACTATCTGGCGGGCACCTACGAACCCACCACCGGCATGATCTTCAACACAGATGGAGTTCCTGTCATCTGCTAGAAAAAAAGCAAAGAAAAAAAAACAAAAACACAGAAACTCACTACGAGTTGATAAAACCAAATTATGATCCGATTTACTCGGAACCTCACCAGGAAGGACTCAGACCCAACCTGTCTAATCACTGATTTTCATAGTGGATCTTTTCACAGACTCGATGAACCGAACTGCTCTGATACACTTCAAAAAGACCTTCATGAACAGCTAACTACTACAGAGACGGGAGACACTATAGACAGTATTAAAAGAAAGAGTCTCTGGAAACATTTGCACACACAAACGTCATGAACATGTTTTGTTTTGCTTGTTGTGTTCATGGGAAAGTTTTTAGAACACGCATGAACACTTCGGTCTCCTTTTACAAGTAAATGTACCCTGTCTAAAGAGACACATGTACGCTCACACATGCACAAACACAATGTAAATATAGACGCCATGTAACACACAGCTATATAGAGGACAATATGAGTGTTTTATTTTCATGTAATAGATTTATGTCTGAGTACTTTTTTCTAAAGAGGTAAACAGCCGAGAAGCTTTAACGAACTGTGAATGATACAGGAGAGAGGCCTGTGTCAGTCTGTCCACCCCCCACCCCCCTGCAGGACGGACAGACGGACGCCGCTGGTGTGACGTCGTGATTATGTTGCCGTGGTGATGTTACAGTCATGTTACAGTTATATAAATGTATCTACAGAACAGCAGGAGCGACAGACAAAGAGAGAAGGAGATGCACAGAAAGAGAGAGGTAGACTCCTCCTACCAGAGAGCACTTAAAAAAAAAAAAAAACACTTAAAAATTTTATTTAATTTAACCACCCCCCCACAATTCCCCTTGACAATCCTAACTCGGGCAGACAAACTGCCCGTGTGCTTCTAAAACTTCCTGCTCCCTCAGAGACTCAGGCTAAAGAGAGAGGAACGACTCTTGTACTATTAAAAGCACTTCTCATTTTCATCTTTGAGTTCCTTATTTTAAAGGGAAAAAAATAATCCACCCCCCCCCCCAAAAAAAAAAAACCCAAAAAAAATTTAAAAAATAAGAAAAAAAAAAACCTCATAGGTA
>VUQI01005927.1:0-10075 GCA_015106735.1 Paratilapia polleni
GCAGCAATACACTCTGTACTCATAATGCAGTCAGTATTAAGCCTGATTTAACTGCGTTCTAACTAAACAAATTCTATCTCACTTTCAACTGTACCGCCAGAGAATATGTTAAATGCCAGCAATAGTAATAGCAATTTGCCACCTACTAAAAATATACACAAAGTACACAAGATAAAGGCTTCCAACTGGTTCAGACGATAACCAAAGCATATTTTCAGTGTCTGTTAATCAGATTGTTATTTAGGATTTAGTTATGTATTGTTTTGTCTGTTACATGTCAGACACTTGTACAAAGCTTTTTGTTTATTTGAAGAGGTCTTAGCAGACTGTGAGAAATGATAACAGCCATTTATTATTAAAGAAAATAATCTGAAGAAAAACAATGAACTACTTCAACAGAGAAAAGCAGCAGATTCTCACACTTAAGAAGCTGTAACCAGTGAATGTTTGGTGAGAGGTCGGCATGTCTCAGCATTAGAACGTGACTCAAAAAAGCTGCAGTCCACATTTCAGCTTGTTCACATCACTGTTGTTCCAGAGGAGGCCCTCAGCTGTCCGGACTGGTGCAGAGGCCCCGGGGATGCTGCTGCGCGCTGCGCTGCTCTCCAGCTCCACTGGCTGATCAAACACAGTCATTGTTGAGTAATTCTCCACCATAAGGCACGAGGGGTCGTCTGACTGTCTGGGGACCTTACCAAGAGGATAGTTCTTCCACAAAACTTTATCAGTGCACACCTGCCACGGAGAACCTCTGAGTGCCAATGCTCTTTCAGCCTGCATGTCTGCCCATCTGTGCTCTTCACTCCTCTCCGAGTCCACTGCTGAGGAACGCAAGGGATGGCCATGAAGATGCGAATGCCGCATCTTCTTGTGCAAACTCTCCAGAGTGTATATGGGCTGCTGCTTCTGCTGCGGAGACATGCCGACCTCTGACTGTGCCGTCTGCGTGTAGATGGAGCAGAGCCGGAGCAGCCTCTCTCGGGTTTCCAGAGGGAGGGGGTGCTCCATGTCATCCAGGATTAATTGAAGCAGGTAAGGCGTGCTGATGCAGGGAGCATCCAGGCATGCAGAGAGCAGTTGCTGCCACCTCAGCTGGATGCGGTTGACAAAAATCCTGTCCTTCATTCTGGCTTTCTTCTGCACCTTCGTCTCAAAATGGTATTCAAATTTGTTGCTGTTGCAGAGGAGGACTTCTGAAGTCCAGGCGGAAATGTAGAAAGCCCTGTGACTGTTGGGCTCTTTGGTGAGCAGCTTCAGTTCAACGAAGAGCTTCTCCAGGAAGAGGTGGATGAAGGATGGTGAGTTGAGCATCTTTAGCAGGGGCAGCCAAAAGCGCAGGAAGGTTTGAGGGAATCTGGGTTCAGTGGCACTGGCACTGTCAGAGGCGTCACAGCCTAATGTTTCCAGCTGCTCTACAGTAGGAACCAAAAATCCATCCTCCAGCAACACATCAATCAGCAGATCACTGGACTCCAAAGCAAACTGCTTGATCTCACCGAGCAACCAGCTTATGTCTGCAAAGGGGGCCTGCCACAAGCTCTTCTCCTTGTCCTCTGGAAACCCGCCATCAAAAGTCTGGTACTGCTCCTTCTCATAAGATATCAGCAGCTCCCGAGCCTTCTTGTAGGCTTCCATTTCTTTCTGTCTTGCAATGAACTCATCCTCCTGCCGCTTTAGGTCAGCCTCCTCATCCTCTCCATCAGACTGTGACTCCCAGTCGTCATCGGGGCCTCCTCCCAACTGCCTGGACCAGAACTCCTGCTGGAGCCACTCCAGGACCACCTTGCAACCCTTTCGGCACCATTTCAAAGTAGGAAGCTTCCGATGGGTGATGTCGTGCCTCAGGTCCACCACCCACTCTGGGATGTTTAAGTTCCCAGCCAGTCTCCTGAGCGGCCGGGCCGTCTTCCCCTGCTGGCGCTCCGTGATCAGATTGACAAATCTCACCAGGGCCGCCCCATACAGCAGGACCAGGTCGTCTCCGCTCAGCTGTCCGGACCGGTCCAACACCTGGCACCGCACCAGGTCCGCTGTGCAGTCCACGGCCACGGGAGCGCTGTTAGCATACCTGCCTCTCCAAGCCGATATCCTCTGCAGGGCATACCTCTGCAGAGAGGAGTCCTTCGAGTACAGATACTCCAGAACCTGATCCCACTCCGCTTTGTTGAGCCACGCTACCACATGCCGTTTTTTCTCCGAGCTCTTTTTCTTCATTTTAACGGCGTTCCAGACTCGGCTCAAGCTCTTATTCACCGACAAATGACTGCCCTCTGAAAGCAGCTCGCTTAAATGTGGAACAAAAACAGCTTTATATTACAAGAGACAGTATTTGGAGCTTGAATTTTCAGTTATTGATTGTGTCGCGTCCAGGAAATGACGCTGACTTCTTCTTCGTGTTTGTTTGCTGTTGACAGTGAGCCTGTGAGCCTGTGAGCCCGCTGGCGCCATCTACTGGAATGCAGTACAGCAGGTCGACAAAAAGGCTTGTTTACTACTACTGCTATTATTATTATTATTATTATTATTATTATTATTATATGGGTTAAGCTGTGTTTTGTGGTGATTGTGGTGATGACCAGAATTTATATTGATATACTATAAAAGAAATTCACGTTGTTTAAGGTGACACTGTGTTCTTAGATAGGCTATTTAGATAGATAGGCTATTTTTGTCTATGGTTAGACTAGAAGAAAGGGGTAAATATTTAAGGTAGGCATTTATTATTATTGTTTATTAGTCTTTTAACACTTTTGTATTTTTTGCATATTTATTGAAATAGCATTTACATATTAAAACGTTATATTTCAGAAAATAATATGAAAGAGGATTATAGTCAGTTGGATGAGTTTTATGGTGATCTGTATTAGTTGTTCAATAAGTTAAAGACCATTCACTCTACTTTTCTCTACTTATTTCTCTATGATCTAATATACAAATCACCACTTCAGTAATGTGTACATACATTTTTTTCAGTTTTTATTCTTGTCTCCAAAGTTTTTATTTCACTCATAGTGTGATTTATGAAATATGAAGTGTTCGAATTTCCTTTCGTGGCAGCTGAATGTAATAAAAAATGTTTGGTACCTAAAATATCTTTGGTAAAACCCTTTAGCTATGATAACCACTGCACAGATTTTGATTCTGAAAATGTAGCCTATAAAAATATGAGCATGTTGAATGAGATAATACCTTATTTGGATATTCAATCATACAATTTCAGAAAATATTGCGTTGTTGTAAATAATCATCAGAGGAATATCTTTTTGTTATGTTTTTGCTTTAGAAATTGTATAACTGATGGCTCAGATAACATACTTTTTGAGAAAAAAAACTTTTAGGGAAAATGCTGAAATAAATATATCAGAAATATCCTATGCTAAGCAATTTAGAAGAAGCAACTTCTTCCTTCTTCTTAATTCTAAAGAAATTAAGAAGAAGGAAGAAGTTTGACAGAAGTCGGATGAACAAATGACTTCCGTGTGCAGTTGCTTTATTACTTTATTACAGACATATAAGTGTCAGCTAATGGGAAAACGTCACATACATAAAGCATAAAGACGCACGGTTTAATAAAATTACGACAAACAAGAAGCTAATTTTTTTTTTTTGTGAAATAGGACAGATATTCTAAAAAGATATTCCCCATGCCCACTCCAGTCCAGTTGGTGGCGGTAATGTACAACTTCCTTGTTTGCCGAACGCCGTAAAACATGTGGAAGAAGAACGCGCTCTGTTTGGAAAATGGCGGGTGCTTTGACAGAGAAACAAGTTGCCCAATTTGTTTATTCTTCATTGCAGGTAAAAACAAAAAATAGTTACGGTTATGGTGAAATGGCTTTGAATAACATTAAACGGTGCGCGGCTGCTAGCTATTTTAGCAGCTCCCGCTTCTCTGTGATTACTGTCTCGATATGAGTTACTTCATTATATCATAGGCCAAGTGACCCACTTGTAAAAAACAAACACTTATTTATTTAGCTTTAGTGCATGCTGGAGTTTTTAAGAAATAGCTTTCTATTGGCATACCCGCTTAACCAAAATCTTAATGACTTTTTATATATAAATAATACCGTTGGAATCACAGAATAAGTAAAGCTTTAAACGGCTATGGCCTTTGGTTTTTGCTTTATTTTGGTGTCCTTTCTGTGTGTTGTGTCTGTGGAGGCTGCGTCCTGCCCTTTGGTGGAAGGTCTGTACCTGCAGGAAGCAGACAGCATGCTGCAGCTGCTGTGTTCTCCCTCGCAGCACCGCACAGACATACTGGTGTGGATCTGCAGCAGGTACAAGGAGCTGTCCCTCTTCTCTTGTATCAGAAGGAATTGGTGCATCATTATGAACTCATCCCTGGTGTTCACTTTTCAGTATCAGCCCAAACTTTGCCAAGTCCAAGGCGATGTCAGTGAGATCCAAAGAGCCAGATGTTTTGACTAAAGGTAGCATTGTTGTTTGGGTCCATTGTGGTTCTAGTCTGTTTTTCCCCATCTGACTGAAATTAGCTCTTATGTTGCTGTGGTGTGTTTTTTGTCCAAACAGACATGGCTGTTCTTGGGCAGGAGCTCATGCTGTGCAAAGCATCTGATCTGGACCTGATCAGGGTGAGAGTTTGCATTCAAGTACTGATGTAATTGATTTACACATATAGGCATGCATCCTCCCAATAAACAGCATATATCGTGCTTCTGTGTGTCTAAGGGTGATGCAAGTCCTCGGCGGCAGATTCAGTTCCTGGAGCAGCTTCTAACTCTCGTCCCGGGCTGCGGGAAGTCTGCTGGGCACAGAGCTGACGGAGAGGTGCTGCTGAAAGAGCTCTTTGGTGCTGAGAATCTGCCTCACCTCACACTGATGCTCAATCCTGCGTTTAACCCTTGGCCTACACACATCAAGTACGTTTGCTGTGTGATGATCCTGTTACACACATTGTATCCCCTCCCCCATGACATGCTGCATTCATGGATGTTTGGTGGATCTTAATGTAATTCATAATGTGCTCTAGCACATGATGACAGCAGCACTTGTCACTTCTCTAGCATCTCTCACTTCTTTTCTGTACCTCATAGGGCTTTATGCAAGAACATCAAGTCATCACAGAAGCCAAACAGAGAAGAAACTGCTGACATTACCACGCTTCTACAGGTGACTCAGGCAGAACTGGGGCAGCTACACTCAAAGGTTCGACATAAAACAAAATGCCCATTCTAAAATGTTATTAAAGCACGAGCACAGACCTCATAGGTCTTGTTCGACAGTCACAGTGGTAATGCATGCTGTCTGTTTCCTTTCTACCCTCAGTGTGAATTCCTGAACAGCGAGGCCCACAGTCCTCCCGCCTTCTCTCCAAACTCACTGCGTGTAGCAGCGTGTGACCTCCAGCAGCTGATGGCCACTTTCAGCCATGTTTATGAGACAGACTTGAGAGCTTACTGCAGCAGAGACCCCCCCAGCTTCAGCTCGGAGACCGACGTCTTCCAGAGAGTCCACCAGTTACTGCTGGCCTGCAACACGGTACTCGCAAATAGGCCAGCTTTGTTAAGCTGTTAAAGTTACATCTGTGTCATTCAGACATGGGCGACTTTACATTAACATTCAGACATGCAAAGACTTCTGTATAAAGATTCACACATTATCAGAGTGTGAATGTGAGGCTCTGGACAGAGATCTGTGTGCCTGCAAATATGTTGTGACTGCACAGACTTGGAAAAAGTATAATTAGTTCAACTGCAGTGTCCACAAGTGAGTTAAATCCCAGGTGTAGTGCAGGATGTTCTCTCCAAGTGCCCTTTTAGATCATACATCAGACTCATGTTAAATTTTAGGGTTGCCCCTTAATAATTGACCAAATGTTAGCAGAAGAGGAGAGACTTAGTTGACAAAGTTTGGATTTTGGACTGGAAAAAAAACATATATTCCACAGACATTATTGTTTACATGACTTCTCCCTGTTAAGTGCTGTTTTTTTTTTTTTTTTTGTTGTTGTTTTTTTTAAATCTACTGTTTTTGTTCTACTCTGGTTACCCAGGGATAACTGATGCAAATTAGCAGCTTACTGTGGTGGAAACATTTAGGGCCCGAGCACTCACAGTGCCTATTGTAAATGGACTGGTACTTTACTCAGTTTGAGTACTCAAAGCGCTTTATACTACATGCCACATTAACCCAGTCACACGCACATTCTATCTACACTTAAGCGCTTAGCTAACACACACACACACACACACACACACACACACACACACACACTCCGATGAATGTATCGGGGGCAATGTGGGGTTCAGTATCTTACCCAAGGATACTTGGGTAAGATACTGAAGACTAGGGGAGCCAGGGATCGAACCACTGGCCTTCCGATTAGTAGACAATCCAATCTGCCTACAAATTCTCTGCTCCCTTTCTCAAGCCACAATTATTCCACGGGCTTGGGTGATGTACATGAGAGTTTGGGTTTGTATTTTGAATTTTATGCACCTTTCAGATGGAATTAGCAAAAAAAAAACAAAAAAAAAAACGAGCTACCTCCTGAGCCACAGCCGCCCCAATGTATCTGTTTATTATTATTTACAAAACTAAGTTGCTTATTTGAGGGCCTCAACATGCTCGAAAACTCGTTAAATTTTGCACACGCTTCAAATGTGGTGAAAACTTGTGTATTTTTATGTCTGTCACACATGGGTGGAGCAAAGCTCTGTAGTGCCCCCTACAAACATGCAAAAGATGAGCCCCACCGCTGTGTTTCAATGACATGTATGAAATTTGGTACACATACGTAACATACCAAGACACAAAAAAATCCTCTTGGAGCCATGCCCTAAAGCCTATAGGAAGTCCACCATGTTGAATTTAATAGGTGATTTTGGTGCCGTTTTTGCGATTTCCAGGCATTGTCCTTTTTCGAACTCCTCCTAGGGATTTAATGGGATCAACTACATATTTGGTCAATCTCAGCTAAATTTGATGCCACAGTGAATTTTGATGATTTGCCATGAAATTTTAATTTGCTGTAATTCATACACACATTGTCCAATCTTTCCCAAACTTCTCACATTTGATAAGAGTCAGCCACTGAAGACATGTGTATGGCAATAATTAATGACAGTCATAGCGCCACCTAGTGGCAACAGGAAATCACATGTTTTGCACTTTGAGGTGATTGACCAGAGCCACCTAAAATTTGGTGTGGAAAGCCTTAAGGAGTTGGTGTTACTTTATTTTGAAAATTATGAGTTTTCATGAAATGGTGTGATCCTGGTGGGATGACAAATTTTAATGTTTTGCCATGAAGCACAAAATTGCTGTAACTCAAATACATATTGTCCAATGTGCCCCAAACTTCACAGGTTTGATAAGAGTCCTGACCTGAACACAAATAAACTTAGCACAAAAAGTAAGAAAATTTGTGTTTGGTCGATAATTTCTTTGTTGTAACAATGCTTCTTGGCAATAAATCTCAAACCGTTGGAAAGCCTGTTTATTTCTCTTAATGGTGCCACATTTGTAAGGAAAATACATTTGTGGGTTGAGCAGCAGAGTTGAGTATGTGGGTTGCACCCATGAAGAACTTGCCAAATCTTCTCTGCCAATGCCAAACAGCTTATTCTGCTATTGACTCTTGTTTGGTGTTGATTATTGGATTGGATGATTGAAGTCATGTGCACTGGAACCTGAACATGTGGAGGAACGTTATGTTCAGCGATGAGTCCAGATTCTGCCTACAGCAGTTGGATCGTAGGATCAAAGTGTGGAGAAGACGCGAAGAATGCTATGCTGATTGCTGCGTCAATAGGGTACCAGCTTTTTCCCTCACTGTGCATGAAATTTTCAGTGTGGGTTCCACATATTATATGCAGCAGCGTGATGTAGGGTCACCAAAGGGTGTTCTCCAACCCCACCTAGTGGTCACAGGAAGTGATAAGTAACTCTTTTATGGAACAGCAAATTAGAATCCAGGGCTTTAACAACCCCATGACTGCAGGAAATGCCTCAAGTGCAGCACACCTGAGTGGCACTACACCTTGACTGTGGCACGCCAGTTGAGGTACAGCCAATTGCTGTCTGCTAGGTCTCAGTTCGTCTCATTTTAGTCACTGAACTGGACCTTTTGAGGTCTTACACTTGGTGCTTTTTTTAATGCAATTATCTGACAAATAATATGGCTCACTGTGCAGTGACTCATACTAATAGCATGTGCAAGAAGGTTGTTGTGAGTGAAATTCTGTTTATTTATTAGACTGTTGCCTAGCACTAATTAGCAGATATTTTGAAAGTGTTTCACAGAGGTGTTGAATCCATCCTTCAAAACATCTCTGAAACAGTTTCAACAAAAGCTGAAAGTCATAACCTTCATGAAGCCAGGATTCATTGGAGGACTGGAATAGTGTTAGGTCCGTGTACCTAATAAACTGACACCTGGGTGTAGTCTCAACAGAAGCCTGACCAGTAGAATAAAGTTATACTGACACGTTCTGTCCTCTGGTTGTCTCTCAGGAGTTGGAAATGCTGAAGGAATTATCAGACGCTTCCGAGTCCACGAGTGAGGAAGTAAAGCAGCTTCAAATGCAGCCCCGCTACTGGAGCCAAGGAGAGAAGCGCACGTTACGTAAGTCAGTTTAATATGCACACTCACACTTTGAGTTCGTTACACATCGTTAAGTATTTGTTTCCTCCTTCTTCTTTTTCCCCCACCAGCCGATCAACTGGAGGAAGTTACCAGACGAATTGGAGACTTTCTCACCCAGCTCAGTTCCTGATGGCGTTGCTTAGTGACAGACTCCTCAAAATCATGCAGGAAAAGTGTGGCAATGTTAAGACTTTAAGTGGCAAGCAACACAGTCATCATTGCAGAACCACACACATTTTTCTGTACCTATCAGGGAGATCTAACACTGCTCACAGGAGTCATACACCCTGTTCTAATTTTTGTATGACTGACATGTTGGGCGGGTTTGTGTAACTGATCACATCAGAATCCCTCTAACTGCCCCTCTAACTTTTATCATCCTTTGCTGTACTGTGTGAATGTTGAAATTTGTGAATTTCATTAGTGAATAAATGTTTTTGTGGACCCTTTAACACTGGAAGCGTTTATCTGGATAGCACACAGTTAGCAGTCCAGTATAAGGACAACTGATGGAATGTGAACATATCAGCCAAACTGACTAATCAACAAACATTTCCCCCCCACCTCTGGCATCTCTACACATCGAAAAGTCACACTCTATGTAATGGAGATAATTTTGACTCGTTCTGTCCTGGTGCATCAACTGGTTTGCCAGTGGTTCATTCCAAACTCACCTACAGGACCTCCCAGTTCAGACACAGACTATAAGAAAACTTCTGTTAAGTTTGTGAAACCTTTTGGGACCTCCAGGGAAGTTTGTCTCTCAAACCTAAATTTCACCATTTTTGCTCTGAGTTTTAAGCCTCACTAATTGCTTTTTTTTTTTTTACTGGATTTATATTGATTCATATTATGTTTATAATACAGAACTCAAAGGTTTTCAGAGATTAATCTCCACCAGTTTTCACTTTGTTGCAACCAAATTGTGATCCTGTCTAGTGTTAATACACTCGCATCAGAGTAATTGCATGTAAAATAAAATCTCCCACAGATCTGCTGGGAATCCTTGGGTCCTTGCCTTCATGTGGATGTTAGTTTGACACTAAACTTGTTAAAGACCTTGTACACCCACCACAGAAATGGCAATGGTACTCTGCAATGGCACTGGCCTTCTCTTTAGCTGGATGGAAAAGAGAAACTGTTCAGGACAGGCTTGAGGAACATAGCAAAGAGCTAAAGCATCCCAAGAGACCTGCCCCCCAAACTCCTAACTAGCTGGATCATGCATCTGTAGGATGCTCCATAACAAGCCTGAACCACACCACAGCCCACAGAACTCAATGGATCTTCTGCCAGTGACCCTGACCTCCACAATATAAAGCAGGTAGTTTTAATGTTGCTGACTGATGCATTGATTATTTAGTGAATGTGTATGTGGTAATGTGTACATTCTATATAGAAATCCTTTATGTGAACACACAAATTGCAACTCAGTCTGAAAAATCTACAATTGGTGAGTCAAGA
>VUQI01005928.1:10675-21937 GCA_015106735.1 Paratilapia polleni
AGTGAAGAAGAAAGAAAGAAAGAAAGAGAGAGAAGAAAAAAAAAAAAAAAAGAAAAGAAGAAAAAAAAAAAAAAAAAAAAAAAAAAAAAAACGAAACACTGAGCTGCAAAAAATGCTTTAATCTGGCTATCTGAACCTTCTGGGATTTTGCTGTGTAAGTATTTCAGTTTCTGCCAACAAGAAGTCTGAACAGCATAAACCTATGGGATAGAGATGTATACAGTCACACAGAAAAAGAAAGAGGCATATATGCCAGGCTGACAAGACAGCAGGAGAGGAAAGAGAAAAAGGCATGATGACAGTGTGACAAATCACAAATGAGCATGCTGACAGAGAGAGAGCAGGAAGACACATGAAATGACATGAGCACAAACAGGCCTTGGAAAAAGCCAGAGTGTCAGAGTCAGGTGTACACAAATACAACTGACTATGAAGGCATATAGACAAAGAGAGAAGTAGACAGGTTATTATGTGGGTCAAGCAGAGGCATTCAGGTAGACAGGTATTTACAAGTCATTTTGTTCCAGGAGGCTGGAACAGCAGGTCTGAAGCTTTGAGTTTACACTGCTCGCATAATTATATGTTAAAGTGTGTGGATGCTTGAGGGACATTTCGAACATTTTTGTCCACCTGATCTAGGCAAATGGAGGCTGAAACATCTTTAAATACAATGCAGTAACTCCATCACAAACCACACATGCACAAACCATATACACTCACCAGCCACTTTGTTAGGTACACCTGTTCAACTACTCGCTAAAGCAAAAATCGAATCAGCCAATCAAATGGAAGCAACGCGTACAATACAATACATTTAGGCATGTTGATATGGTCTAGACTACATGCTGAATTTCAAATCAAGCATCAGAATGCAGAAGAAAGGTGATTTAAGTGACTTTGAACATGGTATGGTTGTTAGTGCCTGACAGGCTGATTTGAGTATTATTGAGACTGCCAATCTACAGGAATTTTAACCCAAAAACATTGTTAGGGTTTACAAGGAATAATCTGAAAAAGACATTCAATGAGCAGCTGCCATCTGTGCAAAAATAGCAGAATTCACAGAAGAGCCAGGCTGGCTTAAGCTGATAGAAGGAGCGTCCACTCAAATAGAACTTTTACAAAGTAAAAGCTGTATTTCTGCTAACATGAATGGCACGATTGGAATGTCCATGTGTCAACATACTGATATCTTTCGAACTGGAAGTTGTGTATGAAGGTGCTGACCATAACTCTGCAGCAACTGTGATGCTATAATGTTAATATTTATCAAAATCTCTGAGAAATGTTTCTGGCACCTTAAATCTATGCTGCTAAGAACTAAGGCATTTGTGAAGCCACAAGGGGGTCCAATGCCACACTAGCAAGGTATAACTAATAAAGTGGCCTGTGAGTGTAATTTAGCACAATAATTATCAGCCATCAGTCCTCTAAACACTTGCTGTGAGGCTACTTGAAAACATAAATCAATAGTTATCTAACTTCACATTACTGTTATTACTTTGAAGTTCTATTTCTCTTGTCTACTTTCTCTCCCAATCACACTCACAACAACATGATAAATAGCTACTTATAACCCATTTAGCCAACTGATCTGCTTCTGTTGCATTCCAATTTATGGTTGCAACTTACTCAATAGTTACTTGTGTGCTAAAATAAACAAATACTTGTCCTTTATTACTTCTGTCTTTTATCTGTTATTGTGATCTGATATCCACATCACTGTCATCAAGATAAAGCATCTATGAAAAAAGGCTGGAAACACAATTTAATTGCATGCAAAAGATGATGTCAGTTTTTAACCATAAGACTTTGGTTTTCTGCATGAAATGAAAAATGCAATAAAAACATGTTACGCTATAATGTGGTGACACTGTCAGCCTCTCAGTGTAATAATAACTTATTGCCTACCAATATATGTCACACTGTCTTTCGTAACATCCTCCTGATTAAAATCATCTGGCAATGAACCTGTGTGCTGCTAAACCCAATTATCTGTTTACCAGACTTTATTAACTCTGTCAGTGATTGGCTTCTACTCACTATAATTTACGGAGCCAATGCAAAATATGGGTAATGGTTGAAGCAGCCTGATGAGTTTATTGAACCCTTGTGGAGCGGCAACTAACCCTCATATTGGGGAATTCACCAGACCTCGTCATGGAAGTAACAGGTTAAATTTCTAAGACCAACAACCCCTGTTTCTACTTCCATCAATACCCTGCTTTCAGATAATGTGGATGAACACCAAGTTCAGATGGGGTTAGGGAACAAAAGATGGAACCAGCGAGGACATGATGTGAAAACAGTGCAACAAAGCATAAAGAGATACACATAAACACAGGCTGAATACTGAAAGCACACTGAGAAAATTAGGAGCTGGCACATGACTATGGTATGTACGAATTATTAATCATGAGCCAAAAATGGGAAAGAATGAATTAAGCAAATGAGAACATGAGAGATAACAGCTACATGAATGTGAACAGTAAGTCCTTCGTAATTTTTATATACAATATGCAGAGTCCAATTATGCAACACATTTCATTTATTGTATGATATTCTATTAATATAATAATGTATCGTCTCTTTTTAAGTTATTTATAATCTTTCTGTTCTTTAACTCTTCTTGTCTTGTCTAATTCACTGAGTTTTAAGAAGTCTAAATAAAACAAATCCTCAGAGTCAGATATAGCTGCATGTATTCCCCTCGTATTTCAGTGGGCTCATGTACAACCCTGGAATGCTGTACTGCTTGTGTAATAAATTCCCACACAATATCCAGTCCAAAAGCTATCAATATGATGGCACAGGGACCTGTTGTTGAGATTCCAATCATGTTATTCATGTTAACAGAAATGTAGCATGGCTTATGCATTATTTTGTAAAACTTCTATTTGAGTAGATGCTCTTTACCTATCATTTACCTGTCTGCCATTTACCTAGCAAGAGCAGAAATACAGAAAATGTTTACGGGTAGCGGCAGGGATTGGAGAAGGGGAAAAGGTGGATGACAAAAATGAGAGTCAGAGGGGATAGGAGGAGGGGAGGAAAGGGCAAGGCCAACATCTTGTTGCCACCTGGGATCCAGTTTGCTGCCCGTAGGTTGTTGCCTTTACATAAGAACAGCAGACAGAGCTGTGGTCCAAAAAAAAAAAATTACATAAACTACTGCACTGTTCTCAGTGCACAAAGGGGCTAACCATGTACAGGAGAGTTAGGTCACCTCTGAACCTTCCACACAAGCTCACACAGACAGACTATATACATGCACACTGAGGTTCTCTGACAATGTGAAACTAAAACAATAGCTGTCATTTTTGTACTCATATACCAATGCAGATCTCCAGAAAAGAGATGGATAAGCAGAGGCAATAAAAAGCCCAAGATGCTATAACAAATCTAATGTTAAAAAATGTCACAACAGAAATTAATTCAACTAAACAAGACCAAACAGTCTGCGTAGCTTAATAAAGTAAATTTCTGGCCCTCTACAGGTGCAAAACTTCATTATGTTTTTCTGCTCTTGATATTTTCCTTGACTTCTGAAAACAAGTATGATTCCCTTTTTAAAAAGATTTATATGTAGTTACAGAGTGTAGATACTTGTAGATGCTTTTCTGTTAGTGAAGGTTTCTAACAGAGTCATTAAGAAATGAGAAGCTTATTCTTGAGGAAGATAGGTGTGTATACACACATAACACAAAGAGTTATCTTGTATGATCTACAGGGAAAGAGTGGTTATTATCACAAGTTTGAAGCACATGAGAGGGAAACTTATGACACAAGGCCATTGGTGGCCTCTGGGGTGTACTTTCAAACAGCTAAAATTCAGCCAGGACTGAGGCAAAGGAGAAAAACAGTAACACACATTATCTGGAAGCACAAACCAAAAACAAAAAAATAAAGCTCTTTGAACTAAATGTTTCCGTTGAAAAGATCGAGATATAATCTCTTGTATCACTTTATGAAATCTAAAGTGATAAAAAGGAAAGGGCAAAACTGTTACAGGTAAAAGTCTATCTCAATAAATGTCCTCAGAGGGGACAGCTCATCGATGAGTGCCAAAAACTAAGGGTGCTTCTGTCTGACTGACGGTGTTTAAGGACACCTTTTCTAATCACTATACCATTTGAATTAGAGGTGTTTTCTAATCATCAGCAATACTTTTGTGAGGTCTTGCCTTTGTGATGAGAGTGCGGTACTCCTCTACCAGGTGGTCATTGTTATGGCAGCCTGCCAGGAGCTGCCAAACCTCCCCACGGAGTGCCTCAGGAATGCCGCTCCGCACCAAAGCCGGCAGCTGTCTGGGACGCACTGATAAGTTCATATGCCTGCCAGAGGAGAAAAGAGAAGGCGAGAGTCAACAGTTTACCAAATATATACGAAAAATAATTTTTTAGTATTGCTTTTTATGTTAATTGTTTAAGTGTGGGACTCCATCAAATGCAATCTTTATGTGCACAACTGCTACAGTATCAACCCAAAACAATGTTTTCAATGGACCTTGAAAGTGGGCCATTATCATCTCTACTGGTGGTTCGCAGGGCCAAGATCAAGATCACAAGGAGAAGTTATATAACCCATAACCCAATATAAAGATTTACATGCAACAGTTCCAACCCCACCTCCCACAAGGGATACATTCAATCAAGCAGTCAAATATCACTCCTTCAGAATGTAAAATGTGAGCTATTTTTGTTCAGTAAATGATACCTTACTTATCCATTAAATTCTTTTTTAACGTTCCCCTGACATTTAGCTGTGCTTTATTTTATCCCCACCTTATTTTTAGCAGGGTGAGAAAATAACCGACAATAGAAGACAATAAGCCAACAGAAAACAGCAAGAACAATACACAGAAAGCCATTTTAATGTTTTCCTTCATTCTTTACTTACACAATCTGCTCAGAGTGATATACACTGCATGCAGATTTAAATGAACTCAGGCATCTGCCTGCCCACTAGTAAGTGGCAGACAGAGTTAAAGATACAGAGAGGAGGAGAAGGCAAACTTGGAGGCACAGCTGTACCTAGCCACTAACTATCGCCTGACTGGAGCCAACAGAAAATCCCTGAATCCCTGATGATTCTCTCACATTTCCCCCTTTCTTAATTCATCCCTATTTTTCTGGGTTTGTTTTGTTTATTTGTCCCAGGCGTCAGGTTATGCAATACGTGGCATTTCTACTGAGACTAAGAAGGGAAACTGCGTACATGTGTGTACATGCATGTGAGAGTGCATGTGATGTAAGTAATGCCAGGCCTGGTCCTCAGGGCATAAGATTGTCAAGGGCTTTCTGTTTCTGTGTGTGCCACAACACACACACACAATCACACAAAGAAAGCCTAGTGTTATGACTTGCTAGTCTTATGATTCCTTTCTTTATTTAGGCATTGTTTTTTTTAATCAACAAAGAGACAAACACATAAAAAAAATTAAAAAAACATTAATCGCTTTAATGGTCACGTCAACATTTGGTTTTCTGAAAGGGCATTATAAAACCCCAAATCTAGCAAGTAAAGAGGATAAAATCTGATGTATTAGTATGAGGTAAAAAAAAATAGAAGTATGTACTGTAACAATTTAAAATAAAGTTTACCGTTGTACTAAAAACACACACACAAGAACAGACAGGGAAAAAGAGAGATGAATGTTAGGCCTTGTATGTATGCGTGTGTTAATTCACAACTAATTAAAGCTCATGCAGTTTCTATTTTGCTCATCACAAGCTTTTGATTAAAAACTAATTCAGTACTGGAAGAAGGAAATCATCTTAATAGGCTGCCTATCAACAACTGCTGCCTGCTGCTCTCTCTTTCACAAAGATTACAGTACATTTGTGTACAGTGATGGCAACAGTGATGGAAGTGGAGGAAAAAATGACAAAGGGAATAAAACCTTACCACTTGGATAACAAGTCTCCCCAGGTCTCCAAGATCTTCTCTGCACACTCCTTTGAAACGTCACCGGACCCACTAAGTAAGGGCTCGTCATTATCTGTGCAGACACAGTGGAAAAAAGGGTGATCTTAAACATTTATTAATGTACACAGTTTATCTTACTGTATGTACAAATCATATCATTAAATGGAAGTGCTTAAGTTATTCAACCCTTTTTCCAAAAAAGAAACATCATGCAATTATTGGCAAGTCATTTAAAGCCTACATTTAATTAATTTTTTTTAATTTGTTCAAATGCAGCATAACAAAAAAGAGATTTATTTATTATTATTATTATTATTATTTATTTATTTATTTTAAGGTATACATTCATTTTGAATTTGATGTCAGCAACATGATTCACAAAAGTCGAGACGCGTGCATGTTTACCACTCTGTTGCGTCACCTCTTCTTTTAAAAAGCAGTTTGAGAATTTGGGAACAGAGAAGACCACTTGCCATAGGTTTTGAAAGCTAAATGTTTTCCCATTCTTACTAAATGTATGATTTTAGCAGTTCAACAGCTCAGAACCTCCTCTGTCATATTTTCTTTGTTTAATAATGCCCAAAATGGTTTCACTGGGTGACCTGCAAGCAGGTCAGTTTAGCATCAGGACTATTTTACTACAAAGCCAAGCAGTTTGAATACGTGCAGAAATACATCATCTGGGTGGCAGCATATGTTACTCCAAAACCTGTATGTAGTTTAGCATTAATGCCACGACAGAGGCTGCTTTTAGTCCTGTGTGCTAGTAACAAACCGGATGCTCTTTCTCTTCTTTAGCCTGGAAGAAGAGGTGTCCATGATTCCCAAAAAGAATTTAAAATTTTGATTTGACAGACCACAGGACAATTTTCCACTTTGCCTCAGTGGATATTACAGTAAATAAGCTCAGGCCCAGAGAAGCCAGCAGCATTTCTAACCATTTAATATTGGTTTTCAGCCCAGCCCCTTGCACACAGAAATTTCTACTGATTCTCTGAATCTTTTAAAAGGTATGACTTGCTGTAGATCAAGCGACACATAATTCTTTGCATTTTATTTGTATACTCTTTTGAAACATGTCACTGGCCTCAAGATGAAAAAAATAAATTAGTTTTCAAATAACAATAAATTTTCAAAATTTAACAAACGGATTAGCACTAATTTATGCCAAATATTTTGTTCAAGATAGTGCCCTACTCTGACTAAATAAAACACTTTGTTTAAAAGGGTATAAATCTGAATTATGAGAATCCACATGTTTTATAATGTTTATTATTGTGTTTTATGTACTTACAAAAATTACTGATACTGAAAAAGCAACCTGGGGTAATTAAGAAATGGTATCATTAAATAGTTTTGTTCATTAGGCCAGCAAGGTACCCTCACAACTGAGCAGATGGTGGTGTGGGGTCAAGTGAAGAGTACAAAAAGGTCTGTAACACAGCCTCAATCTGGTACCGCTCCACAACACAGAGTTATTCCCATAAGAAGTGAATTAGAAAAAAAAAGGAAGATAGCATCCAATCACCTTCCTCTTCATCATCCTCAGGTGGGGAAGGGACCATGCTGCCAGGCCCAGTGGGCAGGATACTGGGACTGGCTGTGGTCTTCCTTTTTTCTCTCTCGGTCTCACTTTCCAAACTCACCACCTCATACAGTGTGTCAGAGGCAGGACTCTTACGCTCTTTACGCTCCATCTGAAAAGAGAAGACGTGTTTAACCACAGGAAAAAGTGGTGTGGTGTAGAGAAGGACTCACTCATAAAACTTAGTGCCATCAGGTGAAACTTCTGTGAATTTATGTCAAGACTCAGAAGATTTAACTTTCCTTTGGATCCACAAATTTGCATATTAATAAATCTTACAGCCATCATTAGCAAAATAAAACTTTCACAAAAGGTCTAGAGAGCTTCTGGCATTGCAGGGAAGGGTAAGGCAATCAAGCACAAGTTTGAGTCTTATCTCTTCATGATGTTTTGCTTTTTATCACCTATGCTGGTATCAGATATGTTTGAAAAAGAAAAGCCAGGCTTGTTGTCAAATTTTATGCTGTATTATTTATTCATAGATAAATATATGTATCTTCTTCTCTTTCTTCTGAGAAAAACCTTTTGAGCAAAGCCTTGTTCAGTTCATTTGTGGGTGGAAATATGGGAAGCTTTGGAGCCATGTCTGTGTGAGTTTTTAAAATGTGTGCCAGGATATCCTCCTCTGATTGGCTGATAAAACATCAGTTATTTCTCTTCTTTTTCATACATTACGTAGTAATGACGAAAACCCAAAGTATATTAACAACAAGATTGCTCTCTACCATTGCAGGTCACAGCTCATATCTGGTCACAGAGACCATTACTTAAATTAAATTAAACACAAAACGGTAGACTGTTCCATGACAAACCTGTCGCAGTTTAAGGTAGAAAGTCTCAGTGTAGCTACGCTTGCTGAAAGGCCAGAACAGCCTGTCATTTGGGGAGCACACTCTGACCCTCGTCTCCAGCAGAAAACGGACTGGCTCCTCCACCTCTGTAATCACCAGGTCCACTGCTGTTGTCATGTACATGAATTTATCTAAAAAGGCAAGAGAGCAGCTAAAATATCATCTGTAGTTAGAGAATCACCTTCATTCTCCATCTATGAGTAATAAATATATAAATATATAAAATATATCAATCATATTTTTTTTTCAGTACAATTTCCATGTCTATTTATTGTAACTTCTCTACAGCTTGACATAAGAAAGTTCTGTCAATACTGCCACACTCAAATACTTCTGTCACATACTGGTGTGAAATATGAGTCAGGCAATTATCTAAGGAAATAATCACTAGTGAAAACTATTTCTGTCTTATATAAATCTTGGACTGATTTTTGGCTCTTACCTTTAGGCGTTTCCTCATTCACAGCCTGGAAATGAGGCGTGTTGGGGTTCCAACTTCCTGTGATGATGTAAGACTTCCCATCTGAGCTCTTTCCCATTGACTCCTGAGGGGGCACAAGTCGCAAGAAGTTAGCAAACACACAACAGCACATACACATACGCATACAAAAGCGAAAAAATGACCCACCAGGTCTAGCAAGTGCATGTCGCTGTTCTTCACATTTTTCCCAGGGCTGAGCAGGAGTCCAAAACACCTAACGAAATCATGCACATATACACAATGTGATGCAAGAGAAAGAAAAATGTGCTATGAATAGGATTACATGAGAAAGAAAAGGAGAAAAAACACTGCAAGAGCAGAAATAAGGCACAGAACAATAAATCTCTCAAGAAGAAAAAAATAGTTGTCAAACATCACATGTTACCAATAATAGCTTCCTGAACTGATCCTCTAACACAGACCAGAGCACGGAGAATGTTAAACACGGCACTAAAATCCTCACCTTCTCTGGGTTCACAAACCAATAACAACTCATGGTGAGAATGGAACTCTGCAAAAAAGTAATGAAGTGTTTAAATTTCAACTGATTTATTAAAGCGTGGAAAATGAGGAGCCTCGGAGACAGATTGCCCTCGATCACTACCTTACAACTGTCTCAAAACACTTAAACCCGGACGTCAGCTGACATACAAATGTGAAGATGTTCACTGGTGTGTATTTACCATTACAGGGTGACTTATTTCTTACGAATGTCTGGTCCACTTTTAAGGTGACCCATATCATCTGAATAAAATGGAGAGGTTGTTGTCAGTCTGACTCATATATATTTGTCCTCTGGTCGTTTATATTAACCTAAAATTTTCTATATTCTTTTATCAAGTTAAGAGACATTTATGTTTTTTCTTTGTTTATTTTTATTTTTTTAAATAGAATAACTCATCTGAAAGCACTCTCTCACTTTCTCTCAGTTAATTAGAAACAACTTAGAAAGAGCTCTGAACAAAATGACCTTAAATGCTTTTGAACATTGTCATCATTTATGAGAAATGTTGACTTCTCTGATCATTGCATGAAACTAAAATTGACAAAAAAAAAATTTAATCATCAGGTCCCCAGGAAACCGCTTAGTAAAATGCTGACCTATAAAGATGATATTCTGAAGCTGTATCATGTGTGCATAAGAGTGTGAGTGTTTTAACTCTTTATATTACCTCTCAATAGCCAGCTCTTTATTGGAGGTTTGCTGAACATAAATGACAATTTTCTTGTCCAATCCTGCACGCAACTTGAAGCTCTGCTTGTCCTTGTCTTTTGCCACAGCACTGAATATGGAAAAAGAAGAAATATTTTTACCCGAATTCCTGATAGCAAAAAGCAATGGAGATCAATTTGAAAAAAAGCATATTCATGCAAATTATGTGGCAGATACAGTGTCAAGTTTGACAGTGACACAGTATGGCAGATTTACTAACACTTAAACCTTTACATTAGATAATTACAGAGTGACCACAAGCTGAAAAAGAGACACTGTTGATTTTAATCATACTGTATCTATACTGTTCTGCAGTTTTTTTTCTTGTTTATAAAACAACACAAAATTACAAGTGTTTTTTTTTTTTTGTTTTTTTTTTTAAACATGCTTTACAACTCATAAGTTGAATTTCTCACTTTTCAGCCTGACTGACTCTGAGAAATATGAAGACGATGGCTCAAGTTTAAAATAGTCACATTTATCAAAATAAAACTGTGCATAAAAAGAGCCTATTTCAAACATGCTCTGGTCTTCCTCATGTTCAGGTTTTTAGACAGAAACAGTAATCAAAATTGTTCAAACCCCAGGGACAAATTCCTGAGGAAATACCGAAGAACGCTAAGTAAGCAGAGTAAGGAAGAAAAGACGTGGATCAATTTGAAATCAATCATATCAAATATTTAAAATATGCTGTGAATTTCAGGCAGTGCACAGATCACAAAAGCACCTCTTTGTGAGTGCAGATTCAATGGATACATAGATCTTAGTACACTAGACAACTCCTCTGACTCCAGATTAATGGGCCCATTTAGACTCTAGAGAAGGAAAAATTATTTTAAAAAATATAATTTTATTATTACAGAGAATACATGGAAACTTTATACAGTTTCTATAGACGCTTGCCTATTTAATTTTATCAAGGAAATCCAAAAAACAGGCCATGATGTTGCATGTAAAAGCCGCTTGCTTGGAAATCGGAACACTAAAAATAACCAAACACTAATGAAGAGGAAACATGAGCCGGCTAAAAATATTCACATGCATATTTTGGTTTGTTTTATTTCGTTTTCCAAATAAGCCGAGTCTTAGGGCTGTTTGTGAACAAACAGAAGTGATTCAGTACTACGGGAAAATAAAACAAAAACAAACTGGGAAGATGGATTGATGAAAACAAACACAGGAACTTTCTGTTGTCTTCTCTTTT
>VUQI01005928.1:32397-49060 GCA_015106735.1 Paratilapia polleni
AATAGTTAATCCTATTTTTTTTTTTTTTTTTTTTTTATGTTACACAGCTAACAAATAGATGAATAAATATCAAGGTGTTTTGGTAAATTGTAGGATGTAAGATGCAGTCTTAAATAATATTTAATTAACACAGAAAGAGGGGTTATATCACACAATTTAGCCTGCAGAATATTCTGGCCTGTTTTCCTACTTTATAGACTTTCATTCTTCTTATGTGATCAGGCCAGCTTGACTATTATCACTACTGAGCCTACTCATAGTCAAAAGCACCTCTGGAATGGATTTAATGGTCATTCCATTTAAAAATCAACCAAATCAAAAAAGTTCCCACCTGACCCTCTGTGATCCAGCCCTTATGTAGAACATGTGAACACCAATGTTTCTCCATTTCATAGCCATAAACTACATCAAAAAGCGTTAAAATATGACTAGAACACAAGGGATCACGGCTAAAGGATGAGCCTGAGATCAAAATGTAGATAAAGAGAAGACCTTCCATATGTTGTAACTTGTTATGAGCAACCACCTATCCCACAGGGTGATAGGACGCTTAATGGTTTACCCAATTTTAAAGTTTTCATTAGTTAATTATCAAGAAAATATATAAAACATCAAGGGTATCAATACTTGCTTCTGTTATTTGACATCATAGACATAAAACTGGTGCAGTTTTGCTATTGAAACTGTGGCATACCCCATCATACTGACGCTCAAAGTTAGTTGTAGAAAAATCTGTGCGGAACAAAAGCAAGATTTTGGCTTTAGATTGGGACACTTGGAGTGGGTGGAAAACTGATTTGGTTCCAGTTTTTAAACAGAGCTTAACTGTGTTTTTCAGCCCTGAAAATTTAATGTAGCCATCTCCTGTATTTATGTTATGAGGGATCAGAAACGCTGGGGAAAAAAAAGCAAATTAAAAAGCCACATAATTTTGAACTGCCCCTATGCACCTCAAGGGCCTGTAACTCTGAAAAATTCTGACAGTATGAAGGTAAAAATTCTGCAAGCATTCATTAAATATGCTTAAATTACTGTTAAATAAAAAAAAAAAAATTCAACTAATTCCAAATGGAGGTGGTCAGGTGGGCGGCAGACTGATATTTTTTTTTAATGGAAAGACCCTCATGCCTAAGTGGTTGTTATCAATGTAAGTATCAACAGACCCATGATGCTCAGCACCAAAACTCCGAAATGACAAGTACATCTCTGAAGTCCCCCTTCTCTCCCTTGTACTTCCATCCATTCCTACACCCAGCCAACCTTACCTTCAGTCCTGTCTTTTCGTCATCACTACCATTATTAGTGGAGGAGGGTGTCTCATCCCCCAGCCGGGACACAAGGACAAAGTCCTCACTGTTGAGAGTGGACACTGAGTCCGAAGACACGCTAATCTTCCCCACCGAGCCCTTGTCATCCATGGCTGCCGCTGTTAAATTCAGCCACGCTGCTCATGAATGGAAGACGGGAGGCGGAAGTGGTGGGAGATGATGAGCAAAATCCCCTAGAAAAAAAATAAATAAAAGAAAGAAGCAGAAAACAGTCATGATGAGATGAAATCCATGAAAAGCATCTTATAAAAAGCCAAGTGGAACCTTAGCTACCCCTCTAAAAATGGTGAAGGTACTTATGATTCACTTTTAGAGGTCTTTTGAACACCTCAAGGAAAGTTTGTGAGATCTTTACCCAGAGAGAGGGATCATAAGCAGAAAATAAAGGGTGCAAAAGCAAGCTTAGTTCAAGTGAAGGTGATAGACAAGAGAATAAAATGAAGACGCAATGAAACCAGAAAGATTAGAGAGAATGCATCTGTGGGTCATTTGGAGCAATTTTGTATGTCTCAGCAGAATAAAGTAGAATTGTTTGCAAAATAGCTCAATGCAATGCAAAGCCATGGTGATGCAAATGAAAATGAGGAAGTAAGGAATAAGCCAACTTGCTACAACCATCCATCTAATTAATGTTCCCTTTACAAATTTTCAACTGTGGTCCCACACCACTGAATGACATATGTACAGAAAAATATATTAAACACCCTAAAAGCATGTACTAAATAAGCTAGCTGCATTGCATGCTCTCCTGAATGCATCACCGTTATATCAGCTGGCCTCCACAACTTCTTTGGTCTCTGCTGGTAAATTATGGCCACAGGATGCCACTGTGTAGTTAGCATTAAGACAAGAATTAGTATTAGGCTAGGGAAATTCAGGTAAAGCTCTATTTTTAGTACTAAAGCATAGAGTAACTTCCAATAACAGGGAGGTGCCAGGAAATGATCATAACCATTTCTGGCTGTTTCCTCTCACTGCTCCTGCCTCTTTCTTTTACTTCTCGTTTCTCCTCATCACTCACCCGGCAATCTATTTTTCTCAGTGTTTTACTGCGACCTCCTTTGCCCTTGCCCTCCTCAATTTTTTTTTTTCAAGGTTTCAGTTGCTGTTCCTTCCCTTTCACTCTCTTAAACCCTCCTATTCAAAGCAGGTTTAACAATGGGAAAGTGCGAATAAAAAGGGTTAAAGTAGTTAATAATGTGGATTACATGTGATAATATTTCCACACTGACTCAAAACAAACCTCGGTATCTGTGGCTTCATGGTTTTGCTGCTGATATGCATGTTTTAAGGCTACCGTTTTTAACAGCTTAGACTTGTTGTCTTTATCATTTCAAGGCAAACTGAGGAAATCAGAAAATGTATTCATCTAGATATTCTCAGTTTGTTTTTTTTAACTTGTGTTGCAAAACTAGGTGCAATTATTTCTCATAGCCATTGAGGCTACAGCACAATAGTCTGCGATTACGCAGAAAACTGTCAACCTACCACACAGACTAACAAGTAACGCTGGTTGGAGACTGTGATACGACCAAAATTATTGTGACCATGTGCAATGAACTTACATTCTTGTTGCCTTTGAAATGGTTGCTTCAGAGATGGGGACAAAGTCTGTAACCACTCGCAGTCAGTTGCGAGTGGTAGGCTGTCAAATACAGCGATAATACAGCGATTAACTGTGATAAATCGGTGAAAATTCCAATTGTGTTGCATACACAGAAATTCATGCTGACTACTTACAATCAGAGTCAAGCAAGAACCTCAGATCTGGAGCAGAAATTCAGAAATTCCTCCACAAATAGTGACTTAGTTGCTGCAGGACAGCTATTTAACTGCAAAATGACGATATTAGCCATTTCCATTTATAATGCAGATAGCATTATAATGCATTTACTTTTTAATGAAAATTTTAAAAATTTAAGAAGGGACAAGAGAAACACCCTTCAACCATGTTGCATACTTTGTCCACCAGAGGGCATTCTGCAACTTCTCTTTTGGCAAAATGTTTGGAACACCACAAACACAACAACCAGCTGATCTGAGCCCAGCAGAGCATACACCAGTAATCCACGACTTGTTGTGACAATAAAACAAATATTTTTAAACTGCATTGTCATATTATTTTAGTAAGGATTCATAAATGACTGTACATAACAAATATTAGGGAAATCTGTTTATGTTTCATCTGTCTGAAAGAGAAAAAAAAATATCAGGCGATATATCCAGTTTTTAAAATTACCAAATATCGGTGTCAGTCTGGCTCTACTCAGCAACCTTGCTTTTATACAGGAATAAAACCAGAATACAACTAATTGGCACTAGTTGAATTGAAAGAAATGTGTCCCAGATGAGTTACACTCATCGGTGCAGACTGACTCAGATTGATTGTTGGCAATCTGTCTGCATTTATAAATTAGACGGCAATTATTTGCAAACCTTTGCCAATCTGTCTGAGAGTGACTGCAGTCAGTGCACTATGATTGTTTGGATACAGATTGCCTCCCACCAGGCGACATGTGCAATCGCCTTGCGATCAAAAGTGGCCGCCCAGAGGTTGGGTGTGCAACACCCTCAACCAGTTGGTAGCTGCAACTATTTGCATCTCCAAATGCAAAAAAATTAAATGCAATCACCAGGCAACCACAGATTTTTCCTGCTCACAAGGAGGTTGCCGTCCTATTTTTACTCTAGTGTGACTGAGCCATAACACAATCAGTGAATAGTTTTGGTGACTACCACCCTGTGTAAATCAAAGACCACCATCTGACAGAAAATTATGCCGACCTTTACTCATGATAATTATCCAGTAATCACAAGCAGGTAGAAACTCTGCTTCACCCACTTTATAATGAGGAACTGCCACAATACACACCACACAAATCCAACACACTTCTGTTTAGCTCCTCCACCCGTTTCACTTTCTAGTCAAAAAAAAGCCCTGCAATACATACCTGTCACCACATGATCTTGCAGAAATACAGAATCGACTCTATCTTTTCTGATTATTAATGATCAGCAAAAAAAGATGCAGTGGTACTTTAACAGTTTGCACCAGCACAAACACATCAAAACAAATGGGCACACACATCAGAGTCTGCTTGGACAGTACCTTGCAGGTTAGATGTGCAACAATAATTTGCCACCATGTGTACAATGTAGTTACAAATTATTACAAAGATATTGGCACACCTGCAGAGAATGTTTAATGATAACTTTCAGTCCACCAGCATGGGTGTTGTTAGTTATGTTGCCTAATAGGCAACAGGGTGGCATGTGTCTCTATAGACTGTGCTTGATTGAGAGCTCATTTACTCTGCTGATGGTTTTGTTGCGCTTTGTAGGGCAGGTCTGTGTAAATCGTCATCACTGTTATTTCATGCATTGTTTGGTGATTTTCTAATCCCAGCATACTTCTGTGCACCTTAATAAGACAAATTAATAAATGTGTGTAAGACCAGAGCTTTTAACCTGAAGCAGAATCTATACTGGTTTCTGCTGTACGTGAGTTCACTGTCATTTTGTGTGCTTTGATGTTTAGTCTAGCAACTGTCTTGTTACATATAAAACAATATTAATTACAAGGAAAATTTGACAAAAGAAAGCAAATACCAATCCAAAAGAAAACTAAGCATCGGACTCTGTAGCAATCGAAGAAGGTCATTTGCCTCAGTCCTCAGTCTCTTTCATGTCTGCAGGCTTTTAATCTTGAAGAGACTTTGCAGATGTTTACACTACGTTTGGCTCAAAGACAGCTGCTTTCCATTTTTAGCACACTTGTCCTCTGCATGTGAGAGTGAGAGAGCCTAGCATAATCAGTAACTAACGCACTTAAAAGGACATATCAGCTGAACAGGTAAAACAATATTAAATGATTACGTCCATCTACTTTTTTTTTTTTATATAGATTTTGAGTTGTTTTTATAATAACTACTTATGTAAAAATGGCTAAAAACAATAGCCTAACTTCAGATAACTTAATCTGTAATGTGTTTCATCTTCTTGCCAGCCCATAGACTGTATAAAAGATGGACATAGCTACAGTGACTTCACTTATTGGTCTCTGAAGTCTCATTATGAAGCCCTGGGTTGGCCATCTTGGCGTTTTGAAACCAGATGTGATGACCGAGTGGTGGATCTGACTGTTAAACCACACATTCACTGGCTAACCACTTGTCTATTACCAGTCATAAACTGGATAATTATTTCATTTCTGAAACTTGGAATGGTCAAAATTTACAAAATCGACTTAATGGTTCATTCAATATGACCTGAAATAAGTGAATGAGCCTACAAACTGATCAGGAAAGTGTTTATAGAGGTAAAGCCTGAGGGCCGGTTTCCTTCTGTAGGACCAGATGTCTTAACAACTACAGCTATTGTTCCCTGGTGGCTATTAAAAAGAAGACAAGTTTAAGGCACTTGTGCGCTGGGTTCACTTTTCAGACCTGGAAGCTATGTCCATCTTTTGTACTACACCAAGGGAGTGTTTTATGCTTTTCTTAAAGTATAATCACAAAAATTTTTGATTGCTTCTTGTAAATACTGAGACTTGTAGTTTTATGTGAGAAGACTGCAGTTAGACAAACTCCTTTGTTTTAGTTTTAAGTAGCAAAGACTGCAAACTCTATCAACCTCTACAGTTAACACTATGTACACACAAATCCATCTATACATGAAGGAAATAAAAAAATAAATAAATTTAAAAAAAAAAAAAAAAAAAAGAACCAAAATGCCATTTTGTGCTGGATGACACATACCCTACAAAACACAAAGGCAGCTGTACTATGAACACAAACAGGTACTCACCCAGAAGCACGTGCATGCAAACACAAACCTAACACACTGACTATCAGGCAGCTCCAAAGACTTATAATGGTTCACTTGTCACTCGGTTTCCTTTCTACCTTCAGCAACAGATCTCTGCCTGCTCCTGGCAAGATACACTGTTCCTTATCAACCTTTTCAGTGCCTTGGTACACTTCCCAGAAGACACACAATCACTGCCAGTCAGTCAGTCAGTCAGTATACTGACCATTAAAATTATCCATGTTCTGAAATGTCTTAAATTGGAGGTCATTTCTAAGCTGTTGAGTGTATTTACCTAATTTAAACAAATTTGCTCAGATAACTTTACTTTTTTCCCCCCTCATATCTCATCACTGTATGCCTTTGACTGGTTCTCCATATCTTTAGAAAGAGTAGTCTCAAACTGCATACCTCCACCAAGGCTGAAAACTCCCTCCACCTGGATTCAGAAAGATATCTGGACACAGCTTCATTTTTAACATTTTCTTAAGACAACAAAACAACACCTTGACTTTCATCCAGTCTCAATTTGATACGGATTTATGAAGCTGTGATACAGAATGTCCAGTTTCAACCTCTCTCGAAATGGTAATATTCAAATATTCATATATCCACAACAGGAAAGTTACTTTTATAAGTTTGTCCCCACCTCTGGTAAACCTTTCATGCAAATCCATAACCTTTTCACTAACTCTGCTAACAAAAGGTGAAGGGTTCTGTACCTGTGATATCAGCTCTATATCCATTTTTTCAACAAGGTGACAAAAAGTGTTTTCTTAAAACACATAAACTGACAAAAATCCTTATGCTCATATATGGTGATGAAAAATAGTAAATCTCCATATCTAACTTTGCTCAGCTTTTGCCTGAATGGATGAAGATTGAAACATCTAATTTATTATTGACCAATCAACAAACTGAATTGTTTCAGCATTATTTCATACGTTCATATACATATGAAAATGCATTAGCTCTTCCAAAGCTTGTTTCCCAAAAAGTTCATTGAGTTCAACATGACTTCTGTACATTTCAATGTGAGACTACAAATGTGAAAAAACAGTATATCTTACACTTACTCTATTAAGGAGAAAAAAAATAAAATAAAAAATAAAGCTCACATTTAGTGGTAAGATGCAGTCAGGTTCATTTTGAATAGGTTCTTTTAGGATTACAACCCAGGATTGTCTCATGATTTATCAACTATAAATCAACACAAAGCGATAACAGTAGTTAGGTGGTGTAGTCTGTATATCCCCTGCAAAGGCTCACACATAATAGTTTATTTTTGTTGACAACTGATTGACAAGACTGGCCTCTCTTTTTTTCAGTTTTAAGCTGAAAACAGAAGCACAGTATCTGAATCTGTAATGGGCACATCTTATGTCAATCCATGTGTAAAAATGCGCACACTAGAAACACAAGCCTGCTTTTTATTGCTTCCTACCATTATCCAGCTGAACAGGCTGTTCTGGGCTGCCAGCTGGGCCCTGTGTGCACCTCACGAGGGAGAGGAAGACACAGCCAGACACAGCCAGGGCATTCAGGCTTGCAACACAGTCCTTTTCGAACCACCTCACAGCATTGATTTCAGCCAGGCAGAGATAGCAGGGAAAAAGGAGCAACAGAGAGGCAAAGGAACAGAAAAGCTCACCTACTACAATGGGGGGAGGAACAGTATAGTGAAAAGAAAAGAAGAAAAAAAATAAATAAATCAAAGAAACGCACACAATACAGTATTTTATTTGTACTAATTCTCATCTTTATTCAGATCCACCACAGGGCAGAGGCCATTAGTTAAATAACGAGATATAAACGCTCTCAAAAGTCTCACACTCAACAACAAAACTATCTCCCATGACAGAATAAAAAAAAGGCAGGCCTGCCTTTAACTTTGCAAACAGAGCACTGATTGCAACAAACTGTGAAAAACCGAGCTACAGTTATGGTGTGGCTATTCACAGATATTTATCTAGTGGTGGTATCCCTTTGAAAGGTAGAGGTATGGCTTTTAAAGGAAACCTGACACTTGTGTGTGCGTGTGTCTGTGTATAAACGTGCATGCAACAACAGTTGTTATGGGTGAAAAGCCTATACAAAATGGAACTGAAAGTAGCTAGCAGCTAGACATTAGATTAAGGAGGCCGAATGAAAAAAAAAAAAAGACTTTTAAATAAATTAAACCCTTTATTTAAATAACCGAATATGAGCTCTTAATTTTGCATTTCCCCTTTGTTCAGTGAAGGAGTCACATCTGTCCAAAATATTATGTGCATGTTCACTTGTTATAAGTTAATTATAGCACATGCCACTGGTTACGTGGCAGAAAATAATTCTAAAACAGTTGAGCCCATACATATAAAATACTCAAAACAGCCTCAATCAGAGACATGATGGCAGTATGGTCAACTAAAATGAGACCTAATGTAATTCACCATGGAGCTGCCAGTTGCTCTGAAGAGCCACAATGGCAAAAGCTCTGCTGGACAGGTCAATAAATACTGTATATAACACAATGCACTATAAGCATACAACCCTATCATTTGGACTGTGTGCTTTTTTAAATCTGTAAACATATACAATTAATTAATGTGGAGGAAACTGTCACCCAGCAACATTTCTACTGTAGGATTTTATGCTATCTAGGTTAGAGTTTTGTAAACTATCATTTAGTGAATGAATAATAAAAACTGATCAATTTCTTATCAAAGCTGAAAGCCAGATGCAGAGAAACAAGGCAATGCAGCAAGAAAGGAACAAGAAGAATTAAAGCAGGCAGCTGCTGAAACTCAAAATGAAGTCTGCAAGTGGCCTGTGTAAAAATGGAGCGAGAGAAATACAAGCCTTACAAGATGAGCAGCTGAAATGTTAAGAACCTGTAAACCTGTGTTTAATATGCAACCAACATTTCTGCTTCAGGTGACTTAACGTTGAGTGCTATTTCCGGATCACACACCTAAAATTGTGGGTGATTTGTGTGTGTGTGTGTGTGTGTGTTTGCGTTTAATGTTGAAATAGCTCTCCTGTTCACTGTGTACCAAGGACAAAAATAAAGACCACTCTCGTAAGTGGTTCAGTTACATCTGCATGTTGTATACAATGTTCTCTTGCAAGAGGCACAGATCTGCATACTGATCTGAGCTCTCGATCTGTCTTTGTTGATCAGATGTTATCTATAGCTACAGGGTAATAGGGCATGGAAGTGGACTGAACAGTGTGTGGATTCTAATTTATTCAGTCTGTTCCTGCTGGGTAGATAATACTAACCAGCTGTCTGCAGATATCAGGCTGATGTCTTCTCAACACAAACAGTCCAGATGATTGAGTGAGCACACTTTTAGTTTCTGCTCATTCTGTGTTCAGTGTTGTTGTGTGCACCATGGTAATGATACTGATTTTAATAAAGTATCAGAAGTGATTTATGCAACACAGGTATTTATCTTATGTAACCAAATAATTAAGAATCAAATAATAATCAGCTGCAGCTGTACAAGGTACAGTTCACTAATTATGGGCTTTACAGCAGTCTGCAGACATACATATATTCACCAATAAACCGCTTCCTCCTACAGTTAGTAAGAAGGCATCTAAATTGAGGACTGAAATATATTTCTAATGCACCAAGCCATAACATTTAAAAACCAAAAGATAATTAGGCATTTTCTTAAAATAAAAAAAAGGTAAAATTGTTAATTAAAATAATTAATATTGATTACAAGGGTGGCTGTGACTCAGGAGGAAGAGCATGTAACCCACGAATATCACAACCACTGGCTCAGTCCACATGTTCAAGTATCTTTGGGGAAGATAGTGAACCCCTAATTGCCCCTGATGCATCCATCAGTGTGACACAAATAAGCTCAATAGCTACATAAAGCTGCGAAGAAGGAGTACGGGCAAAAAGCTGGTTCAGCAAGCTTAATTTTCATCAGTCCAGACTGATGCAGACCTGCCTAATTCTTCCAAAAACATTGTTTCCACTAAATTAAACCATTTTTAAATACCTGTGAACTTTTAAACTCCCCCCTAAGCTATGAATTATCATTTCCTTCTTTCATCCCCACATAGCTTCCTTTCATCTCATCCACAGCAACTGGAGTGAAACACTAATCCACAACAGTTGGCGCCCTCGCCATTCAGTCTCCATCAGTTCTCCAAAAGCACGTGCGTATGAGGGGCGTTGCTGGGATTTCAGGACATTTGGAGCTCAGTCCAAAGCCAGTTACAGACAAAAATATAATAGCAGTGATAGAGGATGAAATAATATTTTTATACTGATACTAACTGTGTGATCTGCACATAGTTTAAGTGTTTATGCTTTGGTTTATTTGGGATTAGTTTAGCAGTTGATCACATAGTTAGGGGAATGATCTCTGAATTTTTTGTTGACTGTCACTTTTTTTTTTGCGATCGCTGTGAGTTTTCTGGGTTATTATTTGCAGTTTCTTATAAGTCAGTTGATAAATGTCTAAAATGTGTTTTGTGATCTCAGCAAGCCATTTTTTAGATAGCACATCAGACAAGAATGCAGTCCCGACCTCAGCCTCTCAGTGACTTTTTATGTTCTTCTTGAAGTTGCCACAGTATTGATTGTTAGCACACTGATAAGTGTAAATCATCAGTGTTTCCTGTTATTCTCCGCACCGCATAATTTAATAAACACGAGACTCGCCATGTAGTGGTCAGTTTATTGCATAGATAAAGCACTTTGTCATGCACAAGCATCTGTAGAAAAAAACAATATTACATTACAATACCACTCTGTCACATTACATTGGTAACAGTGTGGTATTGTGTAATGTGGAGGAAAATACATCATGCACAGCACAGGGCTTGCCTAAAGTATAGTGGCAAATGCACTGACTTTCTGCTGATGGTTAATACAGCAAATATTTGCACAAAGTCAAATTCAGGTTTCATTTTTTTGTGCACGTGCGCATGTGTCACCTGCATTACCTGCAACGAGCCTGGCTTTGTAATACCGGAGTTTCAGGAAATACAGCAGGAACAAACAGCTGACTGATGGAAACTGTTAAAGCTCACAGAGAGACTTGTCTTACTGACCAACTGACAAAGCTGTACAACAGAACAGGGAGGAGGCTGTAACACATATTAGTCTGATATGTTGACATCAGGATCAGAGAAGTTAGTTTAAAAAGACCAAATGTTCAGATCCAAGGCAACTTTTATGGAAAATGAGGCATTAACAAAATATTATTTATATATTTAAACAGCTGGTCTTGTTTTAAGGTTGGACTTTTAAAGTATGCTTGAGGTTTACTGAGTCCTACAAGACAGATTGTGTTATATTTTAATGGGGCTGATTAAAAATATTAATATCAAGTTAATTCAGCCAAGACTTCATAGCAGACAAGTTGCAAGCATGTTTACAAGACATCCATCTATACCACGAGACAGACTGCTCAAAAATGTCCTTCCTGGTTACTCCCTTAGCCCGTGACAATAACAGTACAGGAGATACCTGTAAGGCATTTTGTATCTGCTGCTATAGTTTTCTGTTTTTAGAACAATCAAAGCATAAATGACTCATTAATCGAGTTAAAGCAGCCTCAACGTAATTCTAATAATTGCTGGTGACCTTATGAAGTTATTGACTCATATATTATTATATATGCCTTCACTACATGCTTGGCAATCTGAACTTTTATTTATGAAGTCCCCATTGTGTTCCATAGCAAACAGATGAACTGATATGATACTCAGTGTATTGATAATATCTGCGCATATTCTGCACTACAATAACCACTGCAGCCTCTACACACGCTGTGTGTTGAAATCAAAAACAGATGACATCCAACTGTAAACATAAACAAAGACAGAGAATACAGGGCAAATCATGTAAACAAAATATGTGTTTAGAATTTACACCCAGCTAATTAAAAGTCTAATGGTGTTAGCATTCCCAGTAATTGGTTCTTCCATGTGGATACAAGCAAACCTGCTACTTGTCAGTGTAGTCTATTAAACCCCTCGAGGCCTTTAAAACCACACCTGTCTCCAACATACTACTGAACAAACACTAAAATGTTTTTCTCGATAAAAATGTGCGAAGCTCGCTAGCTCAAATGATAACTTATTGCTCCAGTTAGCCCTCACCAACCTGCTTAAGGTTAGCTAATATAGCTACACCAGTTATCGCCTCAAAGTCAGACCAAAATGTTTAATTACACAATGAACATTTACACAAACAGTTCCGTCACCATAACACACTCAATGCAAACTGTTTTCCAAATAACTTAGAGATAAAATCGCTGACTGGCCCCGCGATGGACACAGTGTTCATATAGGCCATTACAGTATTATGGCTGGCTAGCTAACGCCTGCTAGCCATGCTACTCTGACACTTCCAACCAACAAACAGGTATTTTTCGTCCCAACTGGGGAGACAGTCGCAATTAACTTCGAGGATAAATGCGTGCGCAAGTGCAAAAGCTTACCTTTGTTCCCACGGTTGTTTTTATTCCAACGGCGGTTGGCACTACATTGCACTTCCCAAATAACATCAGCAGCCAACAGCATCCAGCCGAGCTGTAAACACAAGCCCAACCAACCCGCTGACAACCACACTGCGCATGCGCCTGTCAATGCTCCTCTGTCTATGCAGATAGGAGGCGTTGGCCTTAAGTCTACAGTACAGCCTTTTTAAGTCTTTTTTTTTAAGTCGAGACCGATTTTAAATTAAATGAGTCTTAAGTCGTTCGAGGCAGTTTTCCACTTTTCAAAATAAAAGCAGTTGCAAGTGTCTATGCTTGGCCCAGAAGGACAGTGTTTTTATGCTTTATGGGTTTTCATATCTGTATGACTGCTGATGCAAAGTCAGGTGAGAAGTTAGGTGTAATCATTAAATATTCAAGGTGTGCAACTACACAATGCCTTGCTTTGTTCTTGGATTTCTGCGGCTTGAAACACTTTCATGTTTTTTTTTCCTCTTTGAAGAAAATGAAGACTTAAGTTTCACAGAAGTCCTAAGTCCTTACCTTTGAGTCTGACTGAAGTTCACAAGTCTGCAGCTCAAGATGGTCCAGCTATGCTTTCAGTGGAAAGATTGGGCCTATTGTTTTAGGTTTTCCTTAGTGATCCTTAGTGTACCTCTCTCCTGACGTCCTCCGTACATATTGATGACGACTTGAACCAAAACTTTCACATTTGGATTCACCACTCCATAAGACCTGCTGGCACTTATTTTCAGTCCAGTTCTTGTGTAATTTGGCATACCTCAGCCTTTTCTCTATGTTTCCCTTCCTTATGAATGGCTTCTTGACAGCCACCCTTCCACTGAGACCATTGCTGATGAAGCTTCAGTGAACACTAGATGGATCAACTGAAGGGCTAGATGTATTTCTCAGGTCCTGTGTCAGGTCTTTGCTGGATTTCTTCCTATTTCTTAAGAACATGACTTTCAGCTACTGTTCATCTGTTATAGATAGTTTTTAGGCCTGCCACTTTTGCTTTTGTCCTCCACTTTTCCAGTTTCCTCTGAATTTTTAAGGACACACTGCACACCATGCTGAGATGTGCCAAGTTTTCAGCTAACAGCTCTTTGGGAATCACCTTGTTGGTGCAAAAATACAATTTTATGTCTGTCAAACTGTTATCTTTGGCATTTATCATAGAGTCAACTAAAGAAATGGGAATAAATTATGTGCTTTTGTGCCTAAAGATACAATTTACCATTTGGTGCTTTACTAAGTTGCCTGTTATATGTATGTGTGGTTCATCCCTTGAGCTAGGTCCCCTTTTATGCTTGAATAATTCATAGGTCAGTGTTAAGTGGCTTAAACAAACAAAACAAATAACATTCCTCTGTAAATGGTCAGGTACAAGGACTGGACTGAATGAGTAAAGAAATACTGTGAAAGAGCTTGAGAAAGCCTGCAGAACTATTGCTCAAGACCACTTTAAAAAAATTAATAGAAAGTCTGGGTCCTTGGAAGCAAAAAATAAAAGAAATGAGGGGTGGCTCAAGACTTTTGCACAGTACTGTAATTTTTCTTTTATTTTTTTCTTAAATCCTTCACTGTAAAACCACTAACAGGAGAATGGGGTAACACTGATCAATTTTGATACAATGCAATGGTCTGCAGGGAAACTGCCTGAAGATTGTTGCAGGTCAGGCACACTATCTTACGAGGACCAAAAGAACCCAAGAGTTCCAGGTGTAATGCCCTGGTCTCCAAAGTCCTTAGAATCCAATCAGATTGAGCAGACACCTTTTCGGGAGAAAAAGACAGATGTACGGAGACCGTCTCATGCAACCCACAGAAGCGAAAGAGTTCGCTGCTTTCACAGGTCAAAGCTGTTAGGCAGTTGGTGGTTTTACTCTTGTTGCTGATTGGTGTAAATGTGCTGCAGAATCTAATGTCTCCTGTCACACTGAGATATTTACAAAGCAAGACAAGAATCACACACACACAGTACTGTTGTTGGTTTATTATAGCATGCAATTCCATGTGCTGAAATCTTCCTTTTCATAATTTAATGTCTCAGTGCAACACAGAAGCAGTATGCCGCTGGGCCAAGCTGTCTGTAAGTCATTGTAATACATTTGAACGAGCCCGAAAATGCACCAGAAGAATCAGTCAGTAAAACAAAACTCAGACAGTTTTATACATTATTAAGAGCACATAAATCATCACCACCATAGGTTAGACTTTACTCCAGCCCTGCATTTACTGCACAGTTAGTAAAAGGGAAACCTTTCACAATGTGATATTTCCAAGGAAATAAATGGAATACATAACAGTATTATTCATCTTGGGGACATTTTGGATATACTGTCTCTTAAGGATTGTATTTTCCTCATTCTGAAACATTATACACCTGCCCCAATGACTTAAACATTTAACTATATCTGATTATCACAGGTTATATAAATGAGCGTCTATACTAAAAGTCCATCTAATGATGGTGCCAGACTGTATACAATGACGGATGTGTACCATCTCTTAATAGTTTACATTTCAATCGAACAATAGATTTGCAAATAAAATGTCTAATACAGACATGAATAGTCAGAAAACATTAGTTCATATGTTTCACGATCAACAAACAGGCTCCCCCCCCATAAAATATAGAATAATGAGACACTTTCTTGTCTAATAAAAAACATTTTTAGCAAACTGTCATATTCAAAAGAAGCAGACTTAGAATATACCGAGAAGAAAAAAATACCACAACAACCAAATGTGGTTATAACAATAATAATAATAATAATAATAATATAATCTCTATTAAACAATAATTGATTTTCATGAGCAAGCAATTAAAATGCTGCAAGCAAACTTCAGCACTTGACGTGGCCACACAGTGGGCATGTGCAGAACTCTTACAGCGCTGGGTGTGTTGTATCACAACTACAGAATTGTCATTACTCCTCCGCCATCACAAGAGGGATTATATCGCATGCATGACGCAGGATGCAGGGAGGACAGAGGTGGAGGGGGTGAAGGGGGGTGGGAAGGGGCACTCACTGGGAGTGATGGGGGATTTAGTGCAGTGCAGTTAGCTACTACAGCAGTGCTCCAGACACTTGAAAGGAAACAGGGAGTATCACTTTGACATTACTTCAATACTCACAATACTGTTTTTACATACAGTAGTGCCCAGCCCTTTCTCATGTGAACACAAACAGCAAAGCCAATACTAATACCGAGAGGCAAAAAAAAAAAAAAACACTGGCAAAGTAAACATTGGCAAATAATATAATCAGTATTAACACTTTAACCCATGTATGCTTTGGGTGAAAGGGTCAGTTATCATCAAGTGAAATTCAGGTAAATACTTCCACAAAATATTCAAAGTGATAGATGTAGAAAAAGCCAAAGTAGCTGAGCAAATTAAGTCTTCCCTGAGCAATTCAAACAGACAAGGGTCTACTAGCCCCCTCTAATGGAACAAAGCAGAACTACAAGAGGAGTATCTCACTCCTCGTCATGACAGAGCCTCTCCCTCCTCACACAGTTTACAGGGGGAGGGAAATTAAACACTGTAGGGAACTTGCAGGGGCTGATTGTACTGTACCCAACATGGCACTTAACATTATTATGTTGTACTTCAAAGGTGAAGTTGTAAACAGATGCAGAGTGACAGTAGGTAGCTGAGCCGATTTAATAACTGCCTGGAAGCAGCTAAATCCCTGTGCCTGCCCTTGGCTTTCACGGTCAGACAAAACAAACTAAAAACACAACAAAAATGAAAAGAACAATATCACGTCAAGTCATAATGAAATGTTCAGTCCAATTTTCCAATTCCCTCCTCTCTCTTTTTTTTTATTTCCATAAAATAATCTGAGAGAAAAGATGTTAATGCTTATCTCTCAGTTTGTTTTTTAAATAGGTACAGTAGCTGGGGTAAGAGGAAATGAATGAAGGAGCTTGAAAGACTTGAAAATCAGTTAGCCCTCCTCTTCTGATTCTACATAAATCTCATAAGATTTAGAATTAGATGTAAACAAACCTCATAACCTTATTTCCTATATATATATATATATATATATATATATATATATATAT
>VUQI01005928.1:49080-73941 GCA_015106735.1 Paratilapia polleni
ATGGGTTCATGCTTCATGCTATTTATTAAAGTCACTAAGAAAAAGTCACTTGCGACAAGACGCCTCATGTTTACAAAAGGAGTGAGGCACGGCAGGGCTGTATGGAAATCACCCATACTAAACACAGTGAAGTAGCACAGATAAACATTAGACAACAAGGTCAGTCTACTGTGATGTAAAATACAACCAATAAAACAAGAGTGACAAAGATCCTGATACAAAATACCCCAACAAACAACTTCACAGAAGTTAGTTAAATGAAACTAACCAAAACTTTTCAAAAAGTAAAACAAAGATTTAGCAAGAACAGACGCAAGAAGTGGTGTCCCTCTGTTTTGTTGGCTTGACCTTTAAACATCATGCACAGCTTGTAAATATTGTTTGCACTGCACACACACACACACAAAAAAAAAAGAAACAAAAAGACAGGACTGGAAATCACAGACCGTGGATTTTTTAAAATGTGGTTCCGTTTTAAGATCACACTTGTGTCTTGGAAATGAGAAAAAGATTTGTCTACGAGCAGGGACCAAAGTAGCTGTAGAGCACATGTTTTGTTTTAGACCACACTAAGGAGAGAAAGGCCACTGCATTGCATGTTTGTGACAGTCAGTCAAATGAGAGTGTGACACTGTTTAACTTGAATGAGCAGCTGATTAGTACCACTGCAGGCACACAAAGATGAAACTGTAGTTTTTAAGTTAACATGGCTTCTAGAGAAATGCATGAAATTTTCTCTACCTGCTGCTTGAACTACAAAGTCTGTTCCAAAAAACAAACAAACTTATTTATATTCTTTATGCATGTATAAAGATGTTAAAGGTATTCTATCATGGATTTAAAACAAAGTAGAAAACTGACCTCCAGTGATCAATGATCATTTGAAAGTTTATGACTGTGTTATTGTGTCTCTGATCCCATGACAGGAGTGGAATTCAGAGGTCAACATCTAAACGATCATATGACTCAAAAGACAGAGGCTTGATTCACTATCAGCATTTTTAAAGACCTCTGCTGTTCTTTTATTTTCTCAGAAGGATGGCGTGCCCTTCCTATTTTTGGTCTCAGTATAAGTAACATCTATTTCTTAGTCTTTTCAGGGAAAACTTGAAGTGAAATGTCAATATGAAAAATAAGGCTGCTCAGAAAAGGCGTTTGTTAAAGCCTTACATGTAACAAGACATGAAAAATCATTGTCAGAAAGCTTAAAGGGGGCAATATTTTTGAAAGGGGATAAAGAATCCCACTGTTTACCCTTTTAAAAGCTATATGGGCCTTGACTACAAACCAGCGCCTGCTTTGACGGAAACACATTTTTCCAAGGCACAAGCTAAAAGCAAATTACACACAGCAAATTATTGTCAAAGCATTAAATCTATAGGATAGGCATAAATAAATGGAGGGTCTATTGCAGCAAATTACTTCCATTTCATTGCCTGTGTACCTAAATTCAGTACTGGGAGAAAGGAGTCTCAGTAAACTTGGCAAAACTGAAGAACATTCACTTATCATATTGTCACCCATAAACTTTCACTATGTGAAACAACATGAAAAAAAAAAAAAGTAATTCAATCCTAAGTGACCAATCAGATGATAAAGATACTCTGAGCTCTCCAACCCTCCCCCTAAATGTGACCAGGCTTGAAACGGCAAACATGGACATGTTCAGCATCTACTGTAAGGGAAAACTGGTCATTTACCTTCCTAGCCATAAACAGTGAAGTCTCTGTGGGGCTAAACTGTAGTGAAAAGCACCACCAAAGGTTAGTACAATATGTTTACTCTTGCCCTTGCAGAGCGGCACAGCACAGGCTGTTGACCTATATCTGTCAAAGTTTGATTTAGGCATATGATTGACATATATGAAGGCTGGAATTAAATTGTTTTCCATTCAACCAGGATGTGGGACTCCGCTGTAGCTCTTTGCAGGTCAGTGATTGACTTTTTGCCCTCTTAGCTTCCATTGAGCAGCATCTCTGGCCCAGGCGTTTCAGGACAACCCCGGGTGGAAGTGTCACCCAGTCGAGGAGGTCCAGTCTGGAGCTTCCCAATGCCCAGACCTCCTGAGACCAACCCTCCTGGAGACAGAGACTTCCTGCAAAACCAGAGAGAGGAAGGATGTAAGGCAGGAAGAGAGGGAGGGAAGAAAGGAACGAGAACACGAGCAGTGTGTCACTTAAGTCAAAAATGACTCAGACTCAATCCTGGGGAACAGTGATTACCATGGTAATTCACCTGAAGGCAATCTTTTTCAACAGGTGAGCGTCCATCTTTTCTGACTCTGTTTGTGGGTGCTCCTCTACAGAGGATGAGAGGAGGGTAGACGAGCAGGGAGGTGGGAGGAGAAGGGTAGCATCCTGAGACTGTGGGGTGGCCAGATCTAACGACTCCTGTGGGGCAAAAATGACAACAAAAAAATGATACAGAGGTTTGGTTTAACCTCACTATATTATAATTACATTGGGCTTGTTTAGTGTTCCCAGTTTGGAGTTGATTAAATTCAACTCCAAGCATCAAAACATCAAACTAGATATAGTGTCTGCATATACAGAATCATACTAACCTGAGACTTTATCTCCTGCTGGTCTGAATCCTCCATGTCCAAAGCACGCAGTTCAAGCTCAATGTCTCGACCTGGGTCTGGCTCACTCTCAGCTCGGCCCTGATCCTGGCTGAAGGCGGTCTGGTGAGCTTGCAGATCAGACACAATTTTCTCTCCACTGCCTATCGAAGTTCGACGGGCATGTAGCTCTGATGCACAAAGCTGCTCACTAAAGCAAACACAGACAACCACAGATTTTTTACAAAGACTATTATGTGGTTGTGTACAGTCATGTGAATAAATTACGTTTTCACAGGCCTTCAGCAGCAATAACTTGAAGTAATCGTTTTCTGTATGACTTTATCAGTCTCTCAGATCGTTGTGAAGGAATTTTGGCCCACTCTTCATTACAATGTTGCTTCAGTTCATTGAGGTTTGTGGGCATTTATTTATGCACAGCTCTCTTAAGGTCCCACAACAGCATTTCAATACCTTGATTCTTTTCTTTTTCAGCCATTCTGTTGTTTTCTGCTGTGTTTGGGAACATTGTCCTGCTGCATGACCCAATTTTGTCTAAGCTTTAGCTGTCAGACAGATGGCCTCACATTTGACTCTAGAATATTTTGGTATACAGAGGAGTTTGTGGTCGACTCACTGACTGCAAAGCACCCAGGTCCCGTGGCTGCAAAACAAGCCCAAATCATCATCAAATCATCACCCCTACACAGCAGTTTCACCAAACATGGCTCACTGCATTATGGTCAAACATCTCCACTTTGATCTCGTCTGTCCAAAGGACATTGTTCCAGAATTCTTGTGGTTTGTTCAGATGCAGCTTTGCAAACATAAGCTGAACTGCCATGCTCTTTTTAGAGAGAGAAGAGGCTTTCTCCTGGCACCTCTTCCAAACAAGCCATACTTGTTCAGTCTTAAGTGTAATTATGAACTTTAACAACTAACATGTTAACTTAGGCCTGTAGGGGGTGAGATGTAGCTCTTGGGTTTTTTTGCAGTGTCGCTGAGCATTGCACGGTCAAACCTTGGAGTGAATTTGCTGGGAAGATTGTGGCATTGTGTTAACACACACATGAATGGTCCAGACCAGAAAACTGCCAAGATTTCTGCTTTTATAGAGGTGCTCACACTTGTTGATGATCAGTTAATCAAGTGCATTTGATTAGCAGAACCTGGCTGATACTTAACCATCTTAATTCATATGGAAGCAGTAAAGGTGTACTTAATTTTTCACAGGACTGCATAAAGTCCTGTGACTGTATTAGGCTGTATTAGGTATTGACAAACAGCTAGACTCAGCGGTCTTGATGCACAACTTTCTTGAGAGAGGTTTTTATATGGTTCAATGCAGGAAGAAAAAACATGCAAAAAAACAGGTTTCAAAAAATTTTAATGTGAAGGTTGTACCTCTCCATGAAACTGGAGTGGCTGGAAGAGTCCGATCCTCTGGAGCTCCATCTGTAGTCACTGTGATCCATGTGAGGGTTGTAATCTGTGAGATAAAGAAGAAATATACAGTAAAACCTTTGTACAAACAACTGGATCATAATAAATTAATGATGGTGAATTGTGATTTCACCAATTGTAAAACCTATTCTTAATTCTCTTTTAAAAGAAGATACTCCTCTTTCTCTTTTATCCATGCTCACCTTTGAAGTTGATGGGTGTGGTACTGGCGCTCCCTTGACAGGCTGTGGCTTGTACAGGGTCGGTGGTATGGTAGCCGGTGCGGGACGCCCTGGAAATGGCACCCCATTTAGAGATAATGGGCCCCTCACTAAAGGGAATGATCGGGTCTTCGTCTTTCAAGCGGCGGTAGTGATCCAGCGAGTGCAGCCATCGCTTCCCAACACCACTATCTCCAACGCCACCACCTCCACGATCGTTACTGTCCAACTCCTGCATGAGAAAAACATGAAGATGTTTAGAAAGATACACAGCCAAAGATACCACGTACTTAAATGAAAATTTATCCTTTGGAGATATGAAGAGCCTCACCGAGTGTTCAGAGCAGGCATGAGATGAGGTGTGTGCAAGCGTTTCAGGCTCAAAGGGGCTGAGGCAGGGCCCGATGGTACCACAGGACCAAGGAGAGTAGTGCGCTAAGCTTTCATCACCTCTGAACCTGCATCCCACACACTGACCTCCACTATTTTCCACATGCTGAAAGAAAGAGAGAGAGAAACTGTTAAAAATGATGGTGAAATAAAATACTTAGCTTGCTGTTCATTACTCTAGACTGACCTGCCCAAAGGCGAAGGAGATTTTTTTTTTTTTTTTAGATTTATTTTTCACTTTGTCAGGCACATGAGGACAATAGCTACATCTTTTGCCACCGATCTTCAGCCAGGAATACACTGAAATATTCAGTATTTCATATGTTGCATCGCATAAGTCAGACCTGTAGGTCAGATAACTTGAGATTCTGAGGTATCTATAAGGTGTGTGTGTGTGTGTGTGGTTGTCTGTCTACATGTGTCAGCCTATTTTCATTTTGACTTGGTTAAATACTGCCATCTTGTCAAAGTTGCTAGAGGCTCAGATTTATGCACAATGTGTCCTTTGGCATATATGCTGTGACACACCTGATTACGGCAAGAGACAGGTCTCAACTTGTCACAAATGTACGCTTGTTAAGGACCCCATTAAAGGCAGTAGGTAGCCTTAAGCATCATTTTTAAACATGAGGTACAAATGTTGTGGAAAGCCATATTTTAACCCAACCCTCTACCTTATCCTAAACCTGACAGCTGAGTAAAACCGAGTGTAAAATGAGAGTCTAATCAAAGCAAAGTGCAAAACACAAAGGACAGAAACCACTAATCCTGGCTGAGGAGCTTTCTAACCTAAAACCACAGCAACCTTTTTGTCTCCTTATGCGAACTGTCACTCTTTAAAACAGGACCGTCACCCCCCAGGATACAATATTGCTGCAGCTGGTGTGTCAAAGGACACCTTGTTCATATCTCAGTGATCTGACAGAATGGCAGTATTTGACATCCTGGGATGAGAGCGTGTTGGTCAGCCCTGTGACAGATTGGCAGCCTGTGTGGGTTTGGAGAGTCTCCAGCTCCTCTAAGACCCTGCACAAAGTAAGTATGCATATAAAGATATAAAAAAATTAATGTCCGTAAAATATAAGGCTGGTACCGACAACAGGTACTGACTGATTTAAATTTATGCACTTGCTGCCAGGCCTGACACTTTGCAACAATCACGGTGGCAACAAAGGGATCTTACTGAACATGTTAAACAAACAATTAAAAAGTTGTAGTGTACTTAATAAGTGCTCAGTTTAACCGCTGATGTTTTCACAAAGAGACATCTGCCAAACTGTTAAACAAAGCTTTACTCAGCTGAATGCCTGAGTCACTGCTTGGTAAAGTCTTGCCTTCTCTTTTTCTCTCTTACCCTCTCTTGCACACGCACACACACACACACACACACACACACACACACCCACACATGCCACAATTGTGCATTGCTATGGTATCTTCCTCCACAGTTGCTAAGCAACTATCTCCCACTTAAATAGCATTGGACACAGCCAAAGCATAAGCTTTTGGGATGGGAATTAAAACATGATTTAAAAAGGTTAAAATACATAAGCAATTCATCCCTCATTGCTTCAGCCGCCTGCAGCGAGAACATTAATAAATAATTAATAGAAAGAAGGGCAGTTTTAACTGTCCTGCCAATAAATGCCCTTAGCAATGCTCTGTGTGTGTGTGTGTGTGTGTGAGAGAGAGAGGATAAATGAGTATCTCTCTTATTTGCTTTGCTACCTCTGTTCCAAAATCGATGGTGAAGATGGGGGAAGACTGGGAGGGCCTGCTGGCATTGTGATGATGGTGATGATGAGCCCACTGTTCCTGCTTCCTTCTGAACAGATCCTCATAGCCTAGAGTAACACGTCCGTAGTCCTGAAGAGGTAAGCAGCGGCCAAGAGAGGAAACATCAGAAGCAACATTATAGCATAATTATATTAACATGAATAATAATATGTCTGAACCCATTAACAGCTTAGTACAATTTAATACTATTCAGAACCAAGCAGGAGTGTTGATATAGCCTTTGCAGTCTTTGTTTGGTCCAGGTCCTGGTAGCAGCCAGTGTTGAAATTGGAAATAACTATGCAATAAAATGCATTGTTCTTGTTTAGACTGTGTTAGAGAGGTGTTCACAGTGGTTATTTTTTTGTATATGTATATATTTGTAATATGCAAATGCAATAGGGGAGGGTTATTCCATTGCATTGCACTTAGTGACTTAATTCTTTTTCTTGGAGCTGGCTTGTAGTAGTGCATAAAAATTTAATGTTGGACGGGATCATTTTGTTTGTTTGTTTGCTATTTGCAGTTTTGTTTTTTTTTTTGTTTTTTAACACAGCATTTGCTCATTTCCACTTACATTTTGAGCAATTTTTTCCACAAATGTACCCTACGTAACAAATCTTATTATTTATGACAGGTAATGTAGCCACACACAGCACTGTTGGTGAAATACGCTGTAGCACTGCAGCAGAATTGCTGGTAATGCTATATGATGATGCGAGAAGGAGACAAGTGAGTGGGAGAGGCAGAGACATATTCGGGTGAGAAGTGGGAGGACTATAGAGGAGGTAGAAGCTCCATACTGCAGCTCTGTGACTGAAGGGGAAGGTAGAGGTGAGATGATATGTGGGTGTAACAGAAGGAAAGGAAATGTTGCTGAAAAGCATGCAGCAATAAATCCGTTCAGTGTAAGGCAGACCACCACCAATTAATATGGATGATTTAATGTGATATACTGGATGTAACAATTACCTATTATTTTCCTCAGCAGGGGCCACTATTTTTAATTATAGCATGACTCAGCCAATTATCTCTCTTAATGTTTGCCTACTAATCAATAATTCAAATACATGTTTTTTAGTTTTTTTACAGATTTACGCCCTTTAAATAAGACGTGTGGCAAATGATGCCATCAGCACCGGAATAAATGTCATCTCCCTCTCTCTAAGTATCACACTTATGCTTCAGCTAAGTGAGATGTTATTGTTAAGAGAAAAGTTTCTTTCTTCCAGCCATTTAGTAGTGAGTATTGCCCTTGGCATATGTCTCGAATAAAGGCAAAGGCCAAAAACTGCAGTTCCTCAAATTCCCACTTGGGGCTTTGCTCCAAAAGCGTGTCATTTCCTGTAGACTCCCTCGTTAAATATGCCCACTTTACTGAAGACATGCACAACATATTTACAGCTTTGGTCTATAGTTTATTACCCCCTACATGACAGCTATACAGGGGAAAGGAGTTGGGGTGATGGGGCCGAGGTTTCTTTGTAAGTCCCCCATTAAGGATTAAATTTATGCATTAGTATAGGCGTGGCTGCTTTGATTGACAAGTAGGTGCCGACTAACAAAAAAATAAAAGAGGCTACATCCATCTTTTATATACAGTCTATGGTTGTTTGACATACCCTGTGTAGCCCTGCACGATGTTCGGCTCCAGAACAGTAGTTGCTGTCTAGAGAGTTGAATCTCTCCCTGAGTGGAGGCTGGTAGACAGAGGAATGCAGCACCTCTGGAGGCAGTGAGTTACTCCTGGCATCCTCTCTGTGGTACAGCTGCAAAAGTAATCGGCATCATTATCCATAAAGTTGCAGAACGATCAAATTTTATGGTGATATGATAGTGGAGATAGCTCACCTGAGGCCTCCATACTCTCCTGCTGTCATAGAGGGGAGCGTAAACACCATGAGCAGGGCCCAAGGGCCCATACTGAGGCTGCCCCGGGTGGGGATGGAACGCAGGAGGTCCCATTCGATCTCTAGGCGGGTGTGGTGGGTACCCCGAGGAAGAAGAAGAAGGTGGGTGTGGTGTTTGTGGGTCATTTGGGTAAGAAGATGGAGGGCCAATGGAAGGTGGCAGAGAGGACTCTGGGACGTTGGAGGATCGAAGGAACCGAGCCATACAAGGTTTGTGAGGAGGATGAAGAGTTGATGGGTAGTAGGAACCTGCTGGAGAGTAGGAGGAAAGAAGAAAAACAGAAGATATGAGCACTTTTTTACTATTGCACAGCAGTGAAGTATTTGTTCAGATCAAACTTCATTTAAAAACGGACTCACAGGTTGGTTGATAGTGAGCCGTGTCATATGTAGAATGGGGCTCCTGGTAGTACAGCTCAGATGCCTGAGAAGGATGTGGTGGACGCAGAACGAACTGACCATGTTTGGGGATAGGAGCACCACCATCAGCCCGTCCGACTGTGGTCAAAGGAGGCAACGCTGATGAGTGGCTGACTGGAGTCCTGGGAGGAGAGAGAGGCTTCCTAACGAACAGAATGACAACAAAAAGAGAAAGAGTTACCACATGATTCAGGCTCAAGCTGAGGTTTTTAACTTGTTATTCTTTTAGACACATAAATCGCAGTGCTACGCTTCAAGTAATATTAACATTGATCACAGGGTTAAATGCCAACACCAGAAGATGTACAAACATCAGTGAACAGGCGGAGGAATAGTCTTACTGTTCTGTCGATCCAGACGTGGTTTTGTTGGAACCGGACACATTGGCCCCACTGGTTCCATTTGGCACAGCTCTCTTCGTTTCCTCCATCACGTCAAGCCCTCTGGAGATCAGCTGGGGGTGTGTCAGGCCGGGAACTCCCTCCGCCATTGTAGCTGTGTTGTCCCCAGTGCCTTTAAGCCCCTGTCCAGCTCCTCCAGACACATCAGTGTTAATGTTCCCCTCCATGGTGAAGGTTTTATTCATAACACCCTGCGCTAATGGGAATGCACGACCCACAGTGCTGCTCTTCTTGTTCCTCAGTCTAAATCTGTAGAGTAAAGGATGCACAACAGGAACATTCAGTACAATGGGGAAAATGTAGGAGCTGCTGAAAAGACAAAGTCTTAGCAGTATTTAATTCACTATATTGACAAAATTGGAACATCAGCATTCTTTTTTTACTCATCTTGGATAGAAAAGGGAAGTTATGTGGTTGCGCACTCACTTCTCCAGCTCATCCTGTGTGTGCGCAAATGTACAGCTGGTTCCTCGGGGACAGCCTCCCTGCTGACGAAGATCTCGGCACATGCTGGTCTTATACTTGCTGTTTGCCTGAGGCTGTGAAATGCACAGACCCATTACGTATTAAACTCTACAATTAAACTAATGCATGCATGTCGTAGATAAATCTACTATAATGAACATATCTCTCTACAGAAAAGAATTTCAGTGATTTTCCAGGCACGTGAGACTCACATGGTAACTTCAGCCTCTATTCGCTTGGCGATACTTTACGTGTTTTTAAAGTCCTCACAACTGCATCTGCTAACAGTTACATGTAAATATAACCGAAATCACAACACAGCCTGGTCGCCGGGCGCAACTTCAATCATTTGCTGTTGATTACTAAAGAAAGCTAAAAAATAGTATTCAATTTTAGTATTCCCTAGAGACCAGGGACCTCATAGCAATGGTACAGCCAGCAGGTTCAAACTGTGCTGCAGAAAAATACACATGGGTACAAATTTTTCCTCAGAGAGCTATTCTTAGTTACTAACTGGTTAATAGAAATATTATGCTAATGATCTTTTACAAACTTGCAGCCCATCCCACCTCATGCATTGTTTGTCTGTCTTGTGAATATCGCTGTTAATCTCAGGGTACCTGTGGAGTGTCGTGGCTCTTCTTGCTGAAGTTCTGTATGAACTCCACCAGACCGTGGACCACCAGCTTTACAGCCAGCATCACGCTTTCCAGCTCCTCCCATGATGGTGCGGGAGCATCTGCACACAGATCAATAAGCAGAGGTTTTTATTGCTAGAAGGCCTCAAAAATGTACTATAGGAAGCCAGAGTTCAACCGAGAAATTTGGAGCGTAGCCCTCTGAAAATATGGAACAAAGCACTGAGACTCTGATACCATTAAGCCACGGTAAAATTCTCCATTTGGAGAGTTATCTCTATCTTTTTGGATGTTCCTATACAATTATCTACATTAATACAGTCTGCTAGCTAAAGGAGAAATGAAAGGAGGAATGCTAGAGCTAAATGCTGACATCATGTAATGTCATGGATGCACTCTTCATGCATTAGCTAAGATTTGCTAACTAACACTAAATACCAAGTACAGCTGAAGGTCATGGGAACCTTTTGGTCATAAAGCAAAAGCTTCCAATTTGAGGTGACACAGCAGCAGCGATGCAGATATTACATCCTACATGACACCAAAGGAAATGTAGCCACTTGCATTAAAGCAGCATCTATAAAATACTGTCTGATGATTTGTCATATTGCCAGAAGCAGGTTTAAGAGAGAACCACAGTGCAGAATACATTTCTAAGTGCAGAGTGAATATTTAAAAGTCAAATAGACATCAAACACTTAGTCATTATGCTTTGATTAGTAAATGTTTAACACACAAGAGGAATCATAACTTTTGTTGTTTTCCACTCTCAATTTGCATTTTGGTATGTAAGTGCCATTTTCTTCACCTAATCTGTGTGAAACCCTTAATAATTAGACTCAGATGAATACTGTTAAACCAGCGGTTCTCAAACTGTGAGGTAGGCCCCAAAGGTGGATGCTACTGCACGAGGGGCATGGATGACCACAGAGAAAATATGAAATGAATAAATATTTTAAAGGATTAAGATAATAAATAAATACAAAAATGCATTTACTGTAGGTTGAAATACACAAACAAGCGTTTGCTGATACTATTGTGCTGACCTTATTGTTAAAGAATGATACAAAGGGTGGGGTGTGGGACATGTGCCAGAAAAAGCTTGAGATCCACTGTGTTACCCAAAGGAAGTACCTGGGTTGTGGTCTATGTTGGCTAGTAGTTCTAGGTGCGGTCTAAGGCTCGTGAGGTTGGCAGGGTCCCCTGTCCTCTGCAAGACGATTGTCAGCTCCTGAACGCTCTTTGTAAATGACTCCGGAGACTGCAGCTAGAGCAGATGAAAGAAGACGAGAGTCAGATTTCAAAGAAATAAACAGATGATTGTATGTCTGCTTTGCTTCTGTTCTCTAGATGCTTGTCATACAAGGAAGGTGAAACAGGCGGTTACTAGTGGCAAGCATATGAAGCCTAATGGTACCTTGTCAATGATGGACTGCATATGTGACTTGTGGACCAGGTCTCCGTACAACAGAGAGGACCACTGCTCAGGTGAGATTCGTAGGCCTGCCTCCATTGCGATGTGGACGATCTGAGCATCATGTTCCCTCCTCAGAGCCTCGTATGTACGAAACTCCTCTTTGAGTTGCATCAGTGAGGAGTCCTCATCACGCTTTGTCACCTGATGATGAAGATGGATCATCGAGAGATGGAGTGAGGGACAGAAGAGGGAGAAGAAGAGACAAGGACACAGAGGGGTTTTGGCTCCAATATAGATTAATGAAAGATCAAACACTAACATGATTTCAAAATTAAGTTTCACGCACTCTTGTGTATTATATACATACTGTAATTAAAACTGAGGGATAATTTTGGATTATCACCAAACAGAATTTATGTTTGCAAGGTCAAAAAAACCTAATTATTAAGGCTACTACTATAATTTTGAACCAGCACTGAAATCATCTTTTTATAATATACACTTATATGACGCATGACTTATCTGGAACAATGTCACATTTGTGGCCATTTTAAATTGCTGTTGGCCCATTAGAAAATGACATTTTCAGTCTGGGAAACCTCAAATACTGAGAGGCGTGTTTGAGATTAGCCTTTTAAATGTAACAGAGCAGTCACTTTGTCAATGTGTGATGTCTTCAGACTCAAAAACTCAAATTCAGATCACACAAAGGGACTCTCCCCTTCTCAGAATCTGCCCTATGAGTAATCATCATAAGACACCGACACACTCACCACCAGCTCTTTACAACTATACAACACAATGAGATTTCACGAGCATTCAAGCTCTTGATGCTTATCTGATTTTGTTTTTGTTCCTTCATCTATCTTTCTAACATTCATCTTCCTGTGTACCTCTGTGATGTCTCTCTCCATCCTGCAAGGCGGGGCAACAAGGGCAAATATAGACTGCTGTTACGTCACAAGCAGATAGCTGGCATTTCTGCCCTGCCAGCGATGTCTGTCATCAGATAACAGGCACAAAAATACACACACACACACATAAAATATATTTACAGAAGTCCATCTTCTTAATAAAGAAATGACCTTTTATGAATTAGTAGTACCAGTATTTAGGGGGTGAGAATGCGTACTGTGACTTACTGGATTGTGCTAATTTGGAGATCAACCCACAGCTGAAAGGGAGTTTTGTAAAGCTCGCTCAGACACTATGACTAATTTTAAGACAATCATTATTTATATTTTTTTTTTGGAAAACATTGTACTGATGAGAATGTCAGCCCTGGAAAGTACCTATATAACCGATGACAAAAAGGGGATATTAATCTGAAGCACTGTCTCTTCAGAAAATAAATCTGTGGTCGTACATGAGAATCTATTTAGGTACCCTTCATTAATTAGGTCATTTATTATGGCTTGGGTTCTGGGGTCAGCACCAAACTGAGGTACTTTTGTAAAGTTTGACACAGAATAAATTCAGTGATCCGTGATTTGCTTGTTTCATTCATTTAAATGTAGAGCTTATCAGTGTAGCTTGCTGACATGTTCCAGTATGTGCACATATGCCTATAGTACCTTGAAGCAGGAAGCCCTGTAGAGCAGCTGCACAACGTGGCCTATGCTGGTTTTGGAGGCCTGGGGAAACCGAGCTTCAAGCTTCTGGACTACAAACAAAACCAGCACCTTCCTAGACAGAGCTGAACCATCCTCCAGAGCCAGTAAGACAAGCTTCAGTGCATCTTCTTGCATAGCTGATGAGGAAGAGTTGGAGGGTTACACGGGGGATTGAGAGAATGACAGCAAAAGGTGGCAATGAAGGGGGAAGTCAGAATGAAAGTAGCAGCATATAAAGAGGAAGTGGGGAGAAAAGAAGAGAGAACTCTTCAGCACAAACACATTCAGTGACAGCAGAGCATTCATATGCATGTCACCACTGCAAACAATACATATTCTAATTTTCTACACTGATTGAATAAAGGCTAAACAAAGACAAGTCTATTTCTAATAAACAAAGGTTTTTGGCGGTGTCCTCAGACTTACAAATGAACTCATTTTGTTATCATGACGAGAAAAATCTTTCCCAGTCAGAATCTGCCCTATGAGTAATCATCACAGGACACCGGCTTCCAGCACCAGCAGTGAGCTTGATGAGACAATTTAAACATTTCTGGACACAATGAGTCCAGCCACTTGAAAACGATGACAAGGTGGCAGAGTTTTGAAGTCTAACAGCATGAATCACTGTTTAACTTCAATCTTCTTTTATCTGCGCCACATTGCTCTTTTACATTTTACAGGTCAAAAGAAGTTAAAGTGAACTCTTTTAATTCCACTGCCTCAATTCACAACAGAATGCACCACCTTTGACACACCAGTGTTTAACTAGCGATGGTTACAAGACAACATGCACATGTTTAATCTTAGTTATAACTCACAACACTGCAATGATGATGCGCAAACTGCCTTGCCTCACAGGTATGAGTCTAGAGGCACGACATTCATTTAACTGATAGGTTTGTGCTGTATGTTATTCACACTTACCAGGTCCCAGAAACTGGCAGCCGCGTGCCCTCACAGCAGCCCAGAGGTTTGCAGAGAGCTGCTGGGGGTTCTGGTGCTGCAGGATGAGCTCAGTGACTGTCCGTTCCCCCAGAGACCGGCCTGCCCGAACCGCCCGCACACGACCCTCCTCCTCCACCAGCTGGCAGTTCACCAAGGTCACCAGCTTCCTCTGCATGGGCCTACTGAGCACGCTCGGACTCAGGTTTGCCACACCTGTATTAAGTGACAGCTCCGGAGTTAAACCCATTGTCTCTAAAACCAAAATAACAATGAAAGCATTTACTTTAGTTATCAGACATTTTTTTAATTTTATACACTTAGTCTCAATTGAATGATATCTAATAAAAAAACAAGTTAAGAAGAAGTTTATCCTCCTACACAGCAAGTCTTACAATCAGCTTCTTCTGTAGGTGGATTCAAAGGCCATTTTTTAAAGGGTTCATCGTGCATCTAACCTCCAACCAAACCCTTCCTTTTGCTTCTTAGCAAACCTGATATGATTACTTTATTAGCAAAATGATGAACACTGCCCCAATTCCATAAACCGGAACTGGATGAACAAAGAACTGGCCTGTTTCAGTAATAAAAATCTTTTTTATATGGTTACACATAGAAACGAATGTTCCTTCAGTCTCATAAAAGGACAGAAGCTTCCAGCATCATGAGAAGTGTGAGAAGTATCAATGCCAAGTTACGCAGGCAGCCCAACTGCAGCCCCCGCACACTGAATATGATGAGCTTAATTCTTTTTCACAACTACCCAAATGTACCATACAAAACACGCATGCAGTACCTTTTGCTCCGCTGATAGGTTTTAGGTAGAGAGCCAGCTCTTCTATACACATCCTGCAGACCTCATAGTGTTCAACCTCTGCTGCACTGCTCAGACTCACAGGTTGAACATCGGGGACCTAATATCATACCAAACACAATCAGAGAAGGTATTTAAACACATAAAGTTTTTAGTTATTCCTCACTGTGACTGTGTCACAATCACTCATGTATATAAGCAGGACTTCTCTCTTTTTGCCTCACCTGTGCGCCAACGAGCTGCAGCAGGGCGCAGTTGACCGGCAGCAGGTCGATGTCGGTGCTGATCGGTGTCTGATCAAAGGGGCAGGCCTTGCGGTGCAGTTTGTGTAGGCAGGTGTTACACACCGTGTGGGAGCATCCCAGACTGATGGGCTGGTGGCCGCTGCTGTCAAACTCATTGTAGCAGATGGGACAGGACAGGAACTCTGTCCACTGGGCTGCCTGCACTGGCATTCTGCCACCACACCACCGAGACAGGCGATGCCGAGCTCAGGTGGAACGCATGTCAAAGACCCCGACAACAGCACCTGCTCGCCAGTGCCAGCGATGACTGTGAGGAACAGGACATAAAGACGTGCATTAACAATTTAGGGAACAATTAACTTGCTCCTAATTGTCCTGATTTAACTCTGACTGATGAAGTTGTCAACAGTTTTTCGCTGTGAAGCATTCATAACTCAATCTTAAGCACATAGTCAAAAAAAAGTGATAAACAATGGCACTGTATATCTCATTTGAACCGATGTGCGTGAGGTCCAGCAGACAAGAAAGCAGGGTTAGTATTTGAGTTTTATCAAGCACAATGTGCATTTTGCAAAGTACAAAGGCACCTCCCTTGTGTCATAAAAGTTATATATTTATTTAGTCTAATGTGGGCAATAAAAGTGCTCACCCTCTTAACAGGAGTAGCTGCGAAATTCCCCAACACACTGCAATAAATGACACCTCCTCAGTGTGAACACAGTTTTAAGTCCAGGTCTGTATTTCACTCGTCTCATTATGAAAGTAACAACAGGCCAATAGAAAAGATAACAATAAAAGCAAGCAGAAACAAGAATTTGACAACACTATTTGTGAACGTGTTATAAGAATGTGAAAGGTAAGACTGTTAGTAGAGAACCCAAAAATGAATGTGTGACATTAATTTGAGAGTGACATCCGCCATGCTGAATCTTCCTGGCTGGCTTTTTATAACGTACTGCACCTTCTCTTGTCTTATGTTAATTCTGCACGAGAACATCAGTGTCCAGAAAACTGATAAACACAAACAGTTATGCAGATGGAGCTGAATAATACCAGAATCTTGTTTTGGGGGAAGTTTATGAAACGCATTCTTTGTTTATGTGAAATGTTCCCAAACATTTTTTTTTTTTTTTCTTTGTAAGGACAATTTCTAAGGCTGAACACCACACTAATACACAGTATTTGGAGTATCATCCAAAAATAAAAAACAACAATTATTCATTAATATGTGTTCTAATATGCATTTATTTTACTTTTACGTAACTTAATTATATAATTATATTTTAAATCTCGCACATAATTACAACTAAATTGAGAGCCGCTTTTGAGAGCTGAGTCAATGTGACAAAATGTGCTGGGTACAATGCTGGGAAACTCTCACTTACTATTTTAACATCCAAATTACATTACTGTTTCAATAAAATACTGTTATGAGTCACTGGAAGAGTCAGGCTTGGGCAGAATTTACTCATTGTGTACAGTATGAGAGAGGAGGAAGACTATTATTTCACTTTTTTTTTAATAGTGGATGTTTCATGGGATGAAGTGATGATGCGTTGTGTTATTTTTCTGTATCATTATTTTTATATGGATATGTTATTTACATGTGGTATACTTGGTATATTTCAGTGATGTTATGACTAATCTGAAACTGCAATTAAAAACTTGGTTGAAAAAAAAAAAAGAAACACTTTATCAGAAGACATTTACGTTTCAGTTGACCAAAACATCCAACCATTCAGCAGTTTTCTTAGCTGCTTTTTCAACTTTGGGTCAGTAGAGCCAAGCTGTCCTGGGGGAGTGGTGAGCCAGTCCATCACAGGGCTAACACAGACAGACATGTCCACACCTATGGCCAATTCAGCATCACCTGACAAACACACATGCAAATTTCCTATTATTTTGTCTAAAAGCCTCATGACTAAACTTCTATATATAACTGGATATTGACCTTTTGCGTGGTATCTGACGCATCATCCCATTAACCAAAAGCAAAACCTTTCATAAAATAGACACAACCATTAAAAAAAAAAAAAAGCATGATCCTGCTGTCTCCGTTATGCAAAATGTTTTGGACGCTGCTTCCAAGCAGTGAGCACCTGTTGCTTTCATAGTCTGTTACATCTGCTCAAACTACTCACCAAAATAACAGCTGGTATCCTCACAGCGAAGCTGCCACAAAAAATTGAAACATAATCTACTCAAACGGATTTTGAGTAACAGTAAGATAACTTCCACGCGCACATATTAAGTAAAAGAGAGAAGATTAGCGAGAACAAAGCGCCTCGGTTAACTGGTTAGACCGGTTTTTGTTTGCATGTGCAGCTAACGCATATATCACACTAGTCAAGAAATATTAGCCGAACAGTAGCGCGTAAGCCAGGAAGAGCTAGTTTTTTTGTAACCTTAATGAAAAGCAAGTCTCTTGACAATAGCAACCTTCTAGCAGATAAAGTCAAACGGAAAGAGAAACTGTGCGCATTACGCACGCGTTGTATTCCACATAAATATACCTAAAACGTCACCACAGACTGCATATCAATACACATCATAACACATACGCGGCAGCGTGCCAGATACACTCCAAAACAAGATATACGCACCTTCCAAACGCTCCACAACTCGCCTCGGCAGCGCCTTCTCCTTGGTCCTCGCGCGTCATATTTCCTTCCGCGAGAAGCCCAAATATAACACCGGTTACAGCTATTGTAGCCCACAAACTGCTGAACTCTAGCTTGGGGAAGAGTGAGCTAACACTCATGTGATGGAACCGGCTTCTGGGGGCTTTTTGGAAAATGAAGAAGGTGGGGAGTTTTACCTCGGCGCCGTGAGCCGGATAAACTCTTTCTCTGAGTGCTTGCAGATTAGGGAGTGGTGCAACCTCTGGGGGCAACTGCTAACCGCGATTCACTGGCTGTAGTCACGTTGACAGCCACCTGTTCCTGTTCCGAGAAACTGCTACTCCCTCACTTTACAAACGGAGTAAAATAAGCCAGGTCGAAGCTAGAGCTCTAACCCTGTGGGTCACTGAGTGCTCAAAGTACCCCTGCAAATGTTGCTTGATACAAGTCTACACTATCACACCACTATTAAATTAATAAGCATGAGTACCTCACATCACAAGGGGTGCAAAAATATCACAATGTACACAAGACTTGAATTTCTTGCATGAATGGATCACTGCTGTATTTAGGTAAGCATGCCACATGCACACACACATAGCCCACACAGTCATGAACACTTCTAGTCTTGTGACAGAAAGAAGTGGGTGTGCATCATTACACCAGACCACAGCTTCCTCATCAAGGTATTCTCCTTTCTGATTACTCTTAAAAAGGGAAATTAACCTATGAGCAATGATTTTTGTTCTTTTGGGCATGCTTGTGGCCAACGTTTACCTCGAGATGTCACTTGAGCACGTGACATTTTGAAGAGCATCAACAAAGATGCAGGAAATTAAATGTATAATTTTAAGAGGCTCAATGTAAGTGAGGTTGGTGAAATTGCTAATAGAGCGCTTTGGAGGCCAAAAGCAGTTTTTTTTTTTTTTTTTGTGTGCGTGTGTGTGTGTTGTAGGGGGCTGTTGAGCTACCCACTCTGCTGAGCTGAGGATGAGAAGTACATTGTGCCTTTACAGCCAACAGTTGGCGAGCTATCATCTGGCTGTGAGTCCTCGCTTGGCCCCCTCTGGGTGGGGGAGGGCATCTGGAGTTTCCTTTGGCATGTCTCAGAGTGAGACACACACAGAAAACGATTGCCTTTAGAGAGTGTTTTGCAGAACTTGCAGTAAGAATACTTTTACAACACGGTGAAAATTAGCTCACCACTTTCCTAGGGTCTTTGCACTTTGGTTTAGGCTTACAAAGAGACTTATAGTTGGATTAAGGTTGGGTTAACTTAAGTGTGAAAGTTGATGTTCTCACAGTTGATGTTCTTGCAAAATATAATGCCACATAACTACAGTATTGTGAATAATGCACATTTGTGATGCCTTTTTTTTTTTTTTGCCACTAACATGGAGCTTATAAACTCAAGTCTTCTCACAGTGGTTTTCTTTACAAACTGAGACCTAAGTGTTGTTACTGAAAATGGCAGCACATTTGAAAGGAAGACCGGAAGGAAGGAGCATGCAGCAGATAGCCAATAAGACGTCGATCCAAGCAGAACACACCCACTAGACACTGGGATTAGGTCATATCTGGAGTAACGTGCATGTAGTAACAATGGATGGGTGAATTTGATTTGCGGGCCTCACACCTTATGTGTGTGTGTGTGTGTTGCTGCCAGTGATTCCTGAATGTGTTGGGTCATGATTTTTTAACTCTGACTCCAGCTTAAGTATTTCTGTAGGCCCAGTGGAGTGAGGTGGCACAGCTACCTCTATTGCACCCCTGTATCTGCAGAGAGACCCTTCAGGGACGGCAGTACTATTCTGTGTATGAAGAAAGCAAATAATGCATGGCATGCAAAGCAGAATATCTGTATTTTAAAACAATTTCACAGCAAACATCACACAATTTATGTGAAATTGGAAAACACTTTTTAAACTGTTATACTGTGGATAAAAAAGTAATCTTAAATTGGTTCTGACAGCTATAACTTTAGGGGCCTCTTTGTGGCTTCACAGCCCAAGATGCTCAAACACAGATAACGGTAATGTCCCTGAGCCAAATTCTGACATGATGTCTTTAGACCCCTTTTTTGTCAATCCATGCTTCCCATATGGAGGATTCACGATACAATATTATCACGATACATCGCCTGTGATAAGGCGGATGCAACGATTCTGCGATACATCACAATATCTGTGCAACTTGAGAAGAAAAAAATACCCCAAAAGAGTCAAAACGCAGTAATCATACATTTATTCACTGCCATTGGGTGTTAGTGTCTGTGTGTACTATGACTGCTACTGAATAAGTCACCACAGTCGCTCACAGCAAGAGGGTCACAGGTTCAAGCCCAGTACTTTTTATGTGTGGAGTCTGCATGTTTTCTCCATAGAGGGTTTCCTCTGGGACCTCCAGTTTCCCCCGCCATTGAAAAACATGCTAGGTTAATCCTCTTTATGAAGGCCAAGGACATTCTCGCAGAACAGACTGTTGATCTCAAGTTTTTCACTTCCTTGGATAAATAAAGTTTTTTTTATTATTTTTAAGTGCTTTCCTACACTGTCCCTCATTCCACACCCGATCATTTTCTTCTTTTTCACCAAAATTGAATTAACTTGGCAGGCAATCAGTTTGGAATACCACATATTATAAATATCAGTACTGGCACCAGTGTAGCAATAATGTATTGCAAGAGTAAGTGGTACGATACATTGCCAGATCAATATTCTGTCCCACCTTTAATTTAAACTGTCAAGCAAAGGCAGCAAATGTCAAAAAAATAAACTACAAGTGAGACATTTGTAGACTGACGCTAACCAGTAGCACCCATAAGGAGTCTACACGTGACAAAGGCGTTCGTCATTTCTTGAATTAACACTCATGCTCCTGTCACTCTAAAAACATTTCTGTTACATATGCACTAACACAGATGCACTGAAATAGATATTTAAGGATTCACGGGCATGCAAACACTACACACGAACAAAGCCACAGAGACTGAGTTGAGCCTAAACCACAGAAATGTAGAGTAATCTGAGGACTGCCAGGTAGTGTGTGTATACAGCAGGCACAACAATTTGCACATAATCACATGTAGTTACCGCATCACTACTAGACACACAGATATACACCTCAACACTCAAGAGGAACATCACTACAAAACAGTGAACACAGTAATTATGTTAGTCTCATTCCGTGATTTCAAAAGTACAATTTGATCATTGCCACAGCTCCAGTTTATTCATATTTAAAGCCTGTGAAATATGTGTGCATAGTATTTGAAAAAAGTTCAAATGTTTCTCGATATTCATGACTTTCACCACTTTTGTAAATGTGCTAATGACCCATTAAAATTCAACCTCACAAACAGGACAACCAAAATTTTTTACCAACACTCATTTGTAGAGCCCTGAACACAGCCTCCTGGGAACAAAGAAGCACAACAAGACTGGAACTTACACCCACAATACTGCTGGCAAAAAAAGAGTCTTTAATGGTTAAATGTTTACATTTGAAAGTTTCTAGTCCAAGCATGTTAAAATCGGAAATTGGAAAACCTCACTTCATAGTGATAGTGTTTATATGAACGAAGACTTTCTAGTTGAGTAGTTTAGGAAGCAAAGCCTCTCTGCTGTAAAGTGGAAACAATGAATGCAAATGACAGTCAGCAGATAAATGATGAGAAAGTTAAACTTTAACACTGAGAAATGATGGTGCTGGGTAATTGTTTGCAAGAGTCTCAACAGGCACGCAAAATCCAATCTACAGCACAGGAAGTACAGAACACAGATACGCTTGGAGTCTGTAATAAAGAAGATATAACATGAAAACGCACAATTGACTGGCATTACTCTACAAATCATTTAAATTATGTTTTTGTACAGCAAAACTGAACAATAACAGTGCCAAAAGGAGCTTTCTTAAGATAATGGCATTGATTAATTCAATATATTTCGTACACTTGTTTCACCATGTCTGCTCACTTGTTTTTCAGTGTACAGTGGGGGTATGTGGGCTTGTGTGATTATTTATTCATTATGACTGTCATCACAGTGTGTGGGGGTAGTGTCTGCATGGGAGGCAGGGCACTCATACATCTCACAAGCTGCTGTTTTATACACCATATATACACACTGCAGCATAGCCTGTTTCATGTTGCCTGTGATTTGTGTCTGCATGAACAGAAGCAACCAAAGGTTGTGCAATCTTAGCAAACCCTCAGTTTGTTGCGCCTATGGTTAATAATGTTAGAATATAAGGTTGCTTCCAGTCGCAAATCAGGAGGCTATGCAGTAACCTCCAGCAGGGAAAGGCTGCTGCACGCTTAAACTTTACGACGACAGTGGTGAAGGCGGCAGTAAATAATATGCAACACCTGAACTTCGAAACTGCTCTGCCATGGCTCAGGAGTCACTCTCTCAGCAACAGGGATGTTACTCCATAAATTTCACATTTGCTTGGAAGCAATCTCCGTGCATGAGAGCCAACATTAAGCAGTCTCCACCATTACAGCAGCACATCTAGTTTCATATTGCTCCACATATTGCTACTGAGTGCTTTAACGCTTTCCAGAAAAAACAAAAACAAAACAAAACCTTGTTTGTGTTCGCAGCTCACTTAACTACTTCATTTCAAGTGCAACCCGCCTTCTTAAAATACAACATCAGTATCAATTTCAGAAATTAAGCGCCAGGAGCCTAATGGTTATAACATAAATTATATAATTTTTCATCTTACGAGCCGCGATACAATCTCTCATTTGCGAACGAGTTAAAAAAAAAAAACAACAACATTTAAACAACCCCGAGATTCCAAAGGATTTCCACACATAAACAAAATCTGAGCAGCGGGAGAAAGTAGCGCGCACCTCTGGATAAGTCACTTACCTCACGCGCTACACCAGAGCACCAGAATAAACATATTCATAGACATCCACATGAATATGCCTTCAAAATGATTTACAAAAATCTTCATCAGTTGCAAAACAAGCGCAGCAGAAACATTATTTTTGATGCGACACTGACATGGCACGGCATCCCAGAGCAGTAGAGACAGGTGCCTTGGTCCAGTTTTAATCCTCTGCCCCCCTTTTGGAGAGTACGTGACAGAGAAGTCCGCTCCTCTCAGGTACAGTGAGCCACACACCCTCTGCTTGACAAACCGAAGCTGAGAGGAGATGGTGGTATTGCTCCGCCGGCGATGGTGCCTGAACTGCGCCTCATCGGACTCACCACCGATCTGCACAGGCAGGGTGGTGCTGCGCGGCTACGCATCAAGCATACTCCCCCCGAGATGCGATTTTCTAACTGCCCCCCACGGTTCAGTTTAAAACGCCGGTGCGTTTGTGTCAAAGGAGCGGCGTGATGGGGCTGGCACTATTTTAATGTTGTGAGCAGGGATAAAAAGATGTAAAGGGGCAAGCCGGAACAAGCCGCTTTTCGAGGCGTGGGCTGTCTGGTTTTAAAGGAACAGACCGAGAGCCAGGGTGGCAGAGGATGCGCATCGACAAGTGCGTCTGTGAAGAGGAAGTTCACACACATGAAAACACGCAGTTCCCGCTTGCTGTTGTTGCCTTGTTCATAGAAGCGGAGTAGCGGAAGAAAAAGCGTGCTTAAACTTAGTTGCCTTTACCATTGTATGCGATGTTTGCAGATCCACAGCCGTGTTTAACAATGTTGAAAAAGCTTCTCTCAAATTGCAGTCATTTAGATAATGATATTTTTGCCAATAACTTACGTAGGTCTTATGTGGATATATTAAAGCCTTTTAATGTAAAATATGACGCATTTGTTTTGTATTTTTGCTGTTTGCCAAATAGTAATCATGTGTGAGAGCATAGAGACTTCAGTGATCAATAAAACAATTGACTAGCTACTAAGTTATGACTGTATTCTTGTCAGGTACATATTTACTTCACGGTTTATAATGGACGCAGTCTTGCAAATCAGTAGAATTTTACATGCTTACTGGCCACATTACTGCCATTGTTTATATCTGAATCACACAGGCTTTTCCCTCAGTGAGCTGCGGTTCACTGCAGGAGAGGTGAGCCTACTCGTTATGATTCATACTGGAGGGCTAAATCTGTTCCAAAACACATTTTGAGCTGTAAACATGTTACCTTACACGCAGAATCAAAGGTATAGAAAATTCTTGTTCCACCAGTTCCTGTAGGCTGAAACCTTTTTACGGTAAATACTGCAATTACTTTGTTGCGAGAAGCAAAAGTCTTTCCAATATCTGTTGTATGCATGATGTAGCAGGATAGTGGTACAGTGACGCTAAGGATGTTTGCTCAAAGACATCTTTGGATCCCAAAACAACACCTTGCACACCATTATTTGTACATACAGAAAAGTAAAGGCAGGAAATAATGTTTAACACCTTACATTCAATTTTAACCATAACAAAACAAAACAGAACCAAAGTGCCACAGGTTTCAAGATGAAAGTAATACTACAATACTGGAGGTATTCTCCAATTTAAGGATGCATTAGATTTTATTAAACTATAGGAAGGTACAATTCAGCTGTGTTGTTGTTAAGAATTGCAGTAGTATGTATTACCTCAAGGCTTGTAGAAAATGAAAGGTAAAACAAAAAATGGCTTAATATTCAGTTTAGTTTTGTTCGTATAGTGCCAGTTCACAGCAACAGCCATCTCAAGCTTCATTATACTGTTAGGTAAGGACCCTACAATGTTAGAGAGAAATCGCCAATGAGCAAGCACTTGGGGATGGTGAGGAGGAAGAACTCCCTTTTAACAGGAAGAGATCTCAGGGAGAACCAGGGTCAGGGAGGGGCAGCCACAGGGTGAGGGGAAAGAGAAGACAGAAAAAAGAGCAACAACAAATGAGGACAAAAGACAAACTATGGGAGAGAGTAAAAAACATTTATTATATGTAATTGTAGCATCAATGTCACCTGATCCAGCCCTAACTATACGCTTTATCAAGTTTGAAACCTAATCTTAAAAGTGGAGGGAGTGTCTC